>PVKZ01004421.1:0-84149 GCA_004027375.1 Macroglossus sobrinus
GCCCCAGGTGTGACTAGTCCCCGCGCACATGCGCGTGGTACCAGACGGGCTCTTCCGCAGCTTGAGGCGTTATTGGGAGACGTGATTATACGTGAATAGGGTCTGGCAATTAGAAGGTGGTAAAGCCTCACTATTTATCTCCTGATTTCGATGTTCTCCATGTCGATATGTCGAATTCCTTATCTGAAGGAAACTCACAAAGGTGTTAGAAGGCGCCAGGCCCATAATTTAGCTCTAAAGGTCTGCATGTTCGATTTGCAACCTTTTCTGATTTTGCTATGGTTTCGAAATAAGAAACTCTTTTGAAAAAGAAATATTCGTGTATTTGGGGGAAAGTGGACTGTGAGCGAAGGCATCTGAACAGAAGTGTGTATCAGTGGTGCTCGGTGGTGCCGTTTGGCGGAGGTGGGATGCAGGAGTCCTGGGTCTGCGGGGTGGGGGCAAAGGGGACCCCTGAGCTCTGGTGGCTGAGCACAGGTGCTCAGCGGAGACACCCCTGGGGTCTCCACAAATCCTGTGTTTTCTGCGGCCCCTCACTTCACACCACCCTAGTAGTAACTACCCATGTTACCCCGCACTCCTCTTTGTGAGCCGAAGGCAGGAACTGGAATTGTTCCCAGCTGTGCCACACAAGCTGCTCAGCACCCATGCCAACTGGAGGGGACACGTACCTGGAGGTGACCGTGCGGAGTGTCAAAGTCACCCACATAAAAGGGCACAGTTCTGAGCTCCCACGACACCATCAGGTAAAGGGCAGAGGGCGGAAGTGCCTTCTTGGGACTGCTTATAAGACGGGGCGTGAGAAACCACCGGGGTGTCCACCAGCAGGGTGTGATGAACCAGTGAGCCCGGGCACTCGGGAAGTGAAATGCTGCCCGGGGACGACAGGCAGGGAGGGACAGGGACAGGTGTTCAGGACACTGGTAAGTGAATAAAAAGGGGGAGTGCAGAACATTCAACTTTAATTGAATAGAACATTTGTGTTGCGAACGACGAACGACGAATTACAGCCTGAGAGTGAGGGGCGCCCTGCCCCTCCCTGCCTGGGCCACCCCAGCACAGGGCCTCTGGCGGGAGCCGCAGGGACAGAACCCCTCACCAGGTCAGTGGGGAGGGTTCGCCAGCGCTGTCCCAGGGCAGGTGGGAGGGTGGCCGGCAGCGGGACACTCCCGTCTCCAGGAAGGCGGTGACGGCCGCAACCGGCTCCGAAGCGGGACAGCCCAGCTCTGACTTCTGACCCCATGAACGTTTCCCAAATGCCTCCTCCAGTGCCAGGAGTGCCAACCAAACTCTCTAAACATGTCCAGGACCCAGCAGCCACCAAGACTTCTCAGCGGACCCCCGACCCACCGCCCAGGGAACTTGGGGACCTCCTTTTTCCAGCTGAGATAAAACTTAAAGTTGTCTTGATTGGCCAATGTGCACAGTGCTCCCCGGGGCACTGGCCTGTCTCCTGAGAGGCAGCTCAGCCCAGGTTGCCCCCCGAAAGTTCCAGGAGCATCCTGGCCCCCCAGAAGGCATCACTGGAGGCCTGGCTGTCGGGCCACTGCACCTGGAAAGCCGACACAGCATTACACAGGAAGGCAACCCCCTCATGGCTCCGCCTCCTCGCCCTGGGACCGCCCCCTCCAGGCCTCCCACCCTGCTCATCTCACCGGGCCGGAGGGCAGGGGCTGGCTCAGCTCCACAGCAGACACAGGTCCGGGGAAGGCAGACGGGGTTGGTGCCAGCTCCGGGACACTGGAAAAGAGACCATGTCAGGACGGGCCGTGTCTCAAGGGGTCGCAGGCCACAGGGTCCACTCCACGCATGAGGAGCTTGCCCTGAGCGTCTGCACGTCGGGAGCCCGTCACGGTGCTGGACGCTCTTCAGTGCGGGCTCCTCAGGGTCGCAAGCTGCCTGAGGGGCCTGTGATGCCTCAGCATGTGGCTCAGGCGCATCAAAGAGCAGCAGACAAGGGCTGGCGAGCAGAACCGCAAAAGACAAGGTCACGCGAAAGGGGACAGGCCTGGAGGGTTCAGGACACAAGAGGCCCTCAGGGTCACAACAGGGGGAGCAGCGGGGACAGCAAGGAAGGTGACAGGTGCAGCCACTAGCGACAACTGTCTGGCAGGTCCTTAAAAGGCAAAACACACCTGCCCTGTGACCCCGCCACTCCGCCCTTGGGTGTGCACGCATCAGACATGTCACGGGCAGACGACACGTGTCCGGGAACTCCCAAACGCCCAGCGGGTCACAGGTCAACACACCCTGGCCCATCCTCCCCGAGGACAGGCCCTGGCCGTGAGGAGGCACTGACGGCGGACACACGGCAGGGACGGACCCGCAGAGTGGCTGTCAGGTGGCGCGAGCGAAGCCAGGCCCAAACACGACCCTGCTGTACCCCGACATTCATGTGAGCGCCCGGAAAGTGCGGCTGAGAAAGCAGGCTGGGGCCCTGGGGGGGGGCCTTCGCAGGCTTCAGCTCAGTTACGGCTCTGTGGTGGGCACGAAACTCACACGCAGAAAACGGTCACTGTGCAGCCTAAACATGTTGGCTCCCTGGGAGCCGATGAACCCTAACTGCGCTGCTTTAGGAAAAGGCATCAGGGTCATCTTAGCAGAAGGGTGGGCTGTGGCTCCAGAGTCCCAGCGTCAGACCACCTGGGGAGAGGCCAGGCGAGCCAGCAGGAGGCCCCGTGCTGCCATCGGCTCCATCCCAGCTCCTGGCCACGCGCAGTGAGTCCAGCCGCGTCGCCCGCATTGCCTCCGGCCCGGCTGACATAGGGGGCGGAGCCCGCGACCCCCGCCTCACACGGCGCCGGATGCTGCCCTCGCTGGGCGACCCTCTCAGCGGCCACATTCGGGAGGCCCCAGACTCTGGGACCTGGTCCTGGGGCCACTATCGCTGATTCCCTCTGCACCAGAGCCCCAACCCGTCTCCTCCCCCGTCCCTCCTCTGCCATCCTGGCACCCACGGCCACAGCCGGCAGCACCGGGCCTGTCCACGGCCCTCCCGAGCCCTTCACGTCGCTCTTTGGAATACAAAGCCCAGATCTCTGCTGCTCACACACTCACAGGCTCTGATGGGGGAAAGAGAATGTCAGAAAGAGGCTGCTGGGGCCCAGGGCGGCCTCGTGGAAGGGCAGACGTCCACGACCACGCCGACATTCCCAGGCTTCCCGTCCGAGGGGAACACTGCCAGGGACTCGGTCTGCGGCTCTGCCAGGCTTACCTCTGGGCAAATCCGGGAGCCGGCGGTGGTGGCGGCGTCACCAGGAAGCTGCCCGCCTGTCCTTGTGTCTGGCTGATGCTGGTGCCTGGACCCTCCTCCAGGTATGTGCTCTGGGGGTCACTGATGGCTGGGTCAGCGAACCCTGCCAAGAAGAGACCCCACAGCCCGATGTGAGAGGAAGGCGCATGGCCCACGCGCGGCACGGCCCACGCGCGGCACCGCCGAGGCCTGCGGGGGGCAGAGTCCAGCCGGCCAGCCCCAGGCCTCCCCCCGTCACGAGGGGCGGCCGTCTCCACAACCTCTTCAGGCCTCCAGAGGCCAAAATACAGTCACATTCTGCTTTGTCATTTGGGATCTCACACCACCCCCACCCCCACCCCTGCCATGTGAGGATGGGGACGTGGGTGACCCACTTCTCTGTGTGACTTTAGGTGTCACCATCATTTCACTGAGGTACAAGGTGTCACCACCTTCTCTTGCCCCTTTTGTCTGCTTAAAACATCTCACAGAACATCCCAGACGATCTTCCACTCTTGAAGGGTCGGACCGGCTCTGGGTCCACAGACATTCAGGAGCAAGGCCGGCCAAGAGGGAGGCCCATGCCTGTCCCGGGTCGGCTGGGCAGTGGGCTCACCTAAGAGTCCCTGACCTCAGACTCCCGAGCAGGTCAGGCACCCCAGGGCCATGAGAAGAAAGGCAGTTAGAAGCTCCAAGAAAACACAGACACAAACACGGAAGGCCCAGAGCCGTGGGTGACGGGCTGATTCCGAGTCTCCTCCCTACGGGCTGTCACGAGACACTGCCGTATTGCTGGATGATATGCACACGTCGCAACGTACATTTTTTACGGGTGTTCACACTGCGATGGTAACTAAGGAAGGAACTATCGTCCCCGCAGTCCCACCAGAGGGCGAGGGTGCAGGAGCGCTGGCGGCCCCGGGCCCCCGGCCCCGTCACAGCGGGTGCTGACAGGTAAGTGAGGTGAGCTGGGGAGCAGAGTGCGGGGTGGCGGCAGTTCCATTTCACTTGAACTCTTTTCTGGCTGTCTCAAATACTGTCTGTCACGTGTGTGTTTTATTTCGTCAAATAAAATAAATGAGAACTATCACCGGGGATGTTCGCGGGGAAAGCCTCCGTCCCGGTGCCGTTCTGCGTCTGAGCAAACACGGGACGCAGGCGGCAAGCCCTGCCCTCCCACCCCGTGACCTCAGAGACCCGGTGCGGAACCTCGGCGTCTGCCGGGAGTGGACCCACCTGTGGGGCTGGGCTCGGCCAGGGTGGCGATGGACACGGCCATGGCAGCGTCCCCGGGGTGCATCGTGAAGTCCAGCCCCGGGCTGTGGCCCAGCTGAGCCGTCGGAAAGGACACTTCCTTGGAGGGTGCCAGTGCAAGCGACACCGGCCATGACCGGGGGCCCAGCTTGTTGCTGCCGACAGCCAGAGGGCAGAGGCCAGGGCCAGGGCAGACGGCGGGCAGAGTGGCAGGATCGTGGCCAGGCCCCTCCTGGTACATCTCGCCACCCTGCAGGGACCTGGGAAACACAGCAAGCACTGGCCCTCGGTGGGCAGAAGCTCCCACAGGCTAGGGCACTGGGACCTGGGACCCGACGCGACTCAGCCGCTGACACGGCGGGCCTACCCCGGCCTGTTCCCCTGCCGTCACTTTCCTCCCGGGGGCTGACAAAGTTCTAGAGACGCTTTAAAACATTATTGCTGGAAACCTAAGATACACAGCAGTTTCTCGGCAGGAACCTTCCACGAAGCGCAGTGCTGGAAGCTAAAACCGATCAGCGAGCGCCTAACAGTGGAGTGGAACAGTAACTTGATCTTAAAGGAGTACAAGGCAACACTTGACATAATTCTAAAAATCGGTACTTCACACACGCTCACAGTGTCTCAGATGGTGGTTCTGGGCTTTCGTTAGCAGCGACCACCAGCCCCCACTCCACCCCAGCGATTTCTGCAACAACCTGCACGGCAGACCCTGTACCTGTCCCTCTTTCACAGGTGAGGACAGCAAGGCACGGAGAGGCCACAGGGGCCTACCTAAAGACACACGCGCCTGGGGGGTGCTGGCCCAGACGTCCCCACCGAAGATGCTGACGTCACAGCCGTAGATGGAAAGAGTGTGTAGCTTGCCAGTCACACAGGGTTTGGGCCGGCCCCATGCCCGGACCTGGTCTGCTGCTGCCCAACACCTGTCCCCCCTTGACATGGGCTCCTCGCCACTGGCTCCCCAGCCCTGGGGTCACAGCTATCTCTGCTCCCAGCTATCAATGGCCTGGACCCAGTGTTGACCCCAACATTCCCATTCCCACCCCACTCCACGCCTGGTTTCCTACTGTGGGGTGGGGGAGGCGGGGGAAGGAACAGGAGGAAGGAACAGGGAGAGGGAACAGGGAGAGGGAACGGTCCCTGGCCGATAGGGATGGCATACCTGGGAGCCAGCTGCTTTGGCATAGTCTCGTCTCCGGAAAAGTCCGAGGTCAGGGCAAGAGGCTCCCACAGCCCTTGGGTGGCGGTCTCTGTGGGCGGTGCAGGGCCCCTTTCCTCGCCTCCTGTTGAAAGTCCATCAGAGGGGAGGGGAAGCTCAGTGATGCTCAAATGTCAGCCGCTGGCTGCAAAAGGTTACCACCACTGAGTCTTCCCAATATTCCTCACTCTCCCTTTCTCCGTCTTCGGTCTGGATGACAACCCATAACCAACGACACCCTGAATCCCCGTGCTTGGCTCACTTTCCAACTCTCGTTGACATCTGGCCCTAGCCACACAGTAGCCTCTAAACACAAAATGGCTGCCACAGCCCCAGCTGGCCCTCAGCTTCAAAGTTCCTGCTCCTTACAGGGTTAAGTCCTGAATGTAGGGATTGGGGGTCAGGGACTGTCCCTGTAAACAGAGTGACCCTCCCTAGCCTGTCCCTAGACACAGGGTGCCGTGGGAGGGGCATCAGAAATCAGCCCCCAACCACAAGGAAGCTGGAACTCTGGGGCCACTCACCTGGCCACGGAGGCCTGTCCACACACCCAGGGCCAGGGCCCCCGAGGCGCGAGGGGTGCGGGGGTTCCAGACCCCTTCCGCTCGCACTGGGGTCCTCCAACGCGTCCTCCGCCGCCGGCTCGGTGCGCAGGAGACCGGCCCTTTGGCGCCGCCGGTAATTGGCAAACCAGTTGTAGATCTGATCTTCGGTTAAGCTGGTCTCCAAGGCAAGGTTCTCCTGCCAGAAACAACACGGCCTCGAGCCCGGCCTCCGTTCGCACGCCGCAGGGCGGGTCGAGGCCAGGCTGCCTCTCAGAGGGCAGCAGAGCCGTCCGGGCCGTCCTGGGGAGCACCGAGCAGGCCCCCCTCGCTCGCTGAGGTGCCTCCTCACGGGGTGGCTCAGGGCAAGCGGGCCGTGCCGGGAAACTCGTCCTCCGCCCGGGCTCCGATGGCTCGGGCAGCTCCTGTGGCGTCGGCGCCCCCCGCGGCCAGCACCAAACCAATGCTAGTTGGAGAGGACGTCGGCCCTGGAGCAGCACCCTCTTCTCCCTCTGGAGGGGCGATCACTGAGAAGTGATCACCGGGAGGGCTCTGCCGACGGGATGAGAGAGAAGCGGGCAGGGTGGTAACTGAGCCCTGCCGATTGGAGAGAAGTGGGCAGGGCGATCACTGGGAGGGCCCTGCCGATTGGACAGAGAAGTGGGCGTGGCAGCCACTGGGAGGGCCCTGCCAATTGGAGAAGTGGGCAGGGCGATCACTGGGAGGGCCTTGCTGATTGGACAGAGAAGTGGGCGGGGCGGTCACTAGGGAGCCCCGCTGATTGGACCGGGGAGAGAGGTGGGGTGATCATTACAAGAGCCCTGCCTTTTGGCCAGGGGACAGATGTGGCCAAAGTGATCTAATATTAGGACAGCCCTGCTAACTGGACAGCTGGGACAATCTCCCCCATTGGATGGGGGGTGAAGCAGGCCGGGCGATCATTGGGAGAGCCCTGCAAATTAGGGAGAGAAGTGAGCTCATCCAGAAAGCCACGCTAATTGGACAGGAACATGGAGAAAACAAGAGCACTCTTGATTGAACAAGCACCAGAAGTGGACGGGAGACCACTTGGAAAAGCTTTGCTGATTGGATGGGGGACAGAAGTAGAATGAGCAAAACAGCAGCACCTTGCGGACTGGACAGAGAGGCTCAGGGAGCAGGCCCATTCCTGAGAGCACTAACTCCTCCCACCCCTTTGCGCCTGTTCCCTGCGAGCACCCCACCTCCGTCTCCTCTGCCTCGGCAGGTGCTGTGCTCCATGGGCGTCGGCCTCCTTGGTGCCGGAAGCATTGACACTCCTCACCCTGGTACCCCATGTCTGGCCACAACAGGTGCTCAGTGAGCATCTGCGGAAGCCACAAGCAACTGGGGCTGTCATGACCCCATGTGAGAAAACTCACCCCTCCACGTGTGCAGGCTGGAAGGCCAGGGCCTGCCAGCCATTAGGCTCCTGTCCCTAGGAGAGTTCAGGGAGAGCCGGAGACCACCAGCACCTGGCAGACAGGCCACTGGGGAGGTGTGTTTGTGTGGGGGTGCCACCTAAGGGTGGGGTTAGCTAGGAGGACAGTTGCTTGACCTAGCTCTCACAGGTCTTACCCGCTCAGCCCTGCTGGGGTTGGTGCTCACACTCGAGGCGAAGTCGTGCAGCCTCTGGCGAACCTCTCTGGGGAAATTCCGGCTCTTCAGGCCATCCGGGCAGAGGCAGGGGGGCGGTGGGTTCCTGGATGAGGACAGTGCGAGGGTGGTTACAGACGTCCCTTCTCCAGGACGGACCTCATGTGCTGTGGAGCACTAGGCACCCCTGCACTCCCTCTCATCTCACCGGCCCCTCCTCCTCCCCTCTCTCTGTGCTGCAAAGTCCCAGGGGTCCGACAAGGGACGGACCCGTCAGCCTGGCCCACACTCTGCTCCACATGCTCAAAGGTCTCACCAGGGCTTCCAGTGCCACGTGATGAGATGCCAAAGCTGACAAATGGCTAACAACTGTTGAAGCCAGATGAAGAGACTGAGGTTGGTCATGCTTTACTGTTGTGTGTATTTCAATTTTTGCAAAAGCAGACAATGACATATAAACAGACAGCACTTGTCTATGTAAGACTTGATATCCAAACAGCACCCGAACAGATCTCCGTGGATGTCAAAACATCCCACACATCCCAAATCCTAAGTGGAGCCCCATTCCCAGCTCCCAGCATCTTCCCCCAGCCCCCGTCCTGCGCATCTGCGAGAAGCTACCACGCTCCAGCATGAGTGCTGGAGCCCAGCTTTATTCATTTTTCCTCCTCCAATACATCCAACTAGTCAGCGAATTCTCCAGCACCTGTCTTGACACAACTCTTTCCTCAGCCACCCCCACAACATTAAGAACCTCCTGCCTCTGCTCCTGCGGTGAGGTGACGTCTGCTGTAACTCCAATGTCGCCCCCTCCTCTGCCCCCAGGGACTGCCCTCCCTTACTGAGCCCTCCCCTCCGAGATCTGGCCAAGCATGCAGCGCCGCCCCCTCCTCATATAGGAAGAACCAGCGCGTCACAGTCCTCTTCTGGATGCCTCTCTGCCTCGCATCCCTCACGGGGAATCAGGGAACGTACTTCGTTTCCTTGACCACTCTCCATCCCCCACACCCCATGTCGGCTCCAGGGAGCAGGGCCCAGTCTCTGTCCCCAGCACCTCCAGCAGCCCCCAGCAATTAGGAACTTCTCCACGAAAACTGTCTGCTGGCCACCTAATCGTTTGCTTTGCTGAACGACACTCTGGCAGGTCTTCCGCACCTGTATGGAGGGGTGTGACTGAACCAGGTGAGCAGCAAGGAGAAAAATCTCTGATCCAAAAGGAATCTCTTTTCTTCTCCCAGGAAACAGGCCACCGCCCAGGCCCCCTGCCTAAGGGGTCTCCCATGGCTTGGGCTGCCAGGCGCTTAGACAGGTCTCCAGCCTCCCGACCAGTGGGGAACAGCCAAGATCAAGAACAGAGGCTCTCGGTTTCCTGGCCTTGCGTTTCTCTCATGTGTGACCTCAGGCAAGTCACTACTTTCTATGCCTCCGTTTCTTCATCCGTGTGTCGAAGTGACAACGATCAGTAGTTGTAACACGTACTTAGTGCGGATAATGGTCACACTGGTAATTATTATTAATGTGGATTTAGCTTCTATCGTGTGCCAGGCCCCCTTCTAAGTACCACACGTCTCATCAATGCTTGCACCACTCCCATCTGCAGCCCTTGGGACTGGCCAGACCCGCAGAGCCTGACTATGGATTAAGGACCCAAAGCACCTGTGCTGAGCGGCTCCTGCAAGAGGGGACCTGAGGAGCGCGAGTTCAGGGTGCCCCATCCCTCCCTACGGGCCCTCACTGGTGGGTGGTGACCCCTGCTGCAGCTAGAACTCTGCCTGGGTCCTGGCAGAGGGGCAGATGCGCCCCCAAGGCGAGCTGGGCAGGTGGAGGGTTGCTCAGTGTCAGGCACGATGGCTGATGCTGAGTCTGTCGCCTTTGCCTAGGGGCTTCCTCTGACTTCCTGCCCTTGTCACCGGCCTCTCTCTCACTTCAGGGCCTGCGGTTTCGGATGGCACATCCCTTGGGAGCCCCAGGGAACAAGGCACATGAAGGTCCACGGACTACCTCTTCCTGCAGCGGAACTTCTGCACTGGGGTCAGCGTGGCCACGCCCCGCCTCCTCATGACCAGCTCGTAGTGGATGTCGTGCCACAGCCGCACCAGCTCCTGGCTGCCTCCTGGAACCCGGCAACCCTGCCAACAGGAGCCCGCTGAGGTCCGGCGGCCCGCACCCACCCTGGAGCACTGCCGACGACCCGACCTGGCCCCTGAAGAACAGGTCGAGGGGCAGGAGGACACCTCAGGGCTTGGAGGGGAGGGAGGGAGATGGAAAGAGCTGGACGGAATTATCTCGGAGGTGAACTCGGCATGAATTACGCGCGGGCTGTGGGGTGGAGTGACAGGGAGGAACAGGGCCACAAATGCCTTGTCTGAAACACTGAGCAGGGCATATTTTAGAATTCAGAATTTCTCATACTTTAGGACACAACACATTTAGAACTTCATCTCGCTCCGAGGGCATGGGGGCGGCCCCTCCCTCCGCGCCCCGCTTCCCGCACACCAGACCTACCTCCAGCAGCCGGCAGGCGGCCTGGTGCTGCTCCTGCTGGGCCAGCGCGCGGGCGCACACCAGGGCCACATCCGCGTTCTCCAGAAGGTGCGAGCGGGACTGGCTGTCGAGCACAGCTGCGACCAAGGGCTGCACCTGGGCGGGGTCATCCTGCAGGTCCCGGCACAGCCTGCCTGTGAGGGTCACCAGCTCCTCCAGGGGCGGGCCAGCACCCCTGTTCCCCTGCAGCAGCTTCAGGAAGCTCTGCATCCTGGCTCCGGTGGAGCCGTCTGCACATGAGATGACAGTCAGGACGACGGCCAGCACGGACCACAGGCTGACTGCCCCTCAGTCCCCAGACCGGCTCTGTCAGGCCCCTCCTGCCACGGACACTCGCTTCCCAGAGAAAAGGCAGGGAGGCGTCAGAGGCCCACTGGCACGTCCTGAGTCCCTTCTGAACAGTGCAGTTCTCGGTCAGGAACCGCTAAGCTAGATGCTGTCGCTGTGACAGTTCATCTCAGTCCTCCGAGACTTTCATTGTCACCTAGTGCCCGGCACACGGGCCCCACCCAGTCCTCTAGAACCTGCTCTCTGCCTCCACCAGGTCCTCATACGCCAGGTGCCTAAGTCTTGTTTCACTCCTTGGGCTCGGCGGGGGCAGGGACCTTGGGAAGTGGGGCCATCAGGTTCCGCAGCATGGGCCACATGGATAACAAGGATTCCCCAGGAAAGGGGGCGCCTGCAGGAGCAGGACTAGGCCAGGGGCCTGCAGGAGCAGGACTAGTACCCCCTGTTTTTAGCTGTTTTGATTAAAAAAAAAAAACCTGACACATAATTTGAAAAGTGCAAAGACTTAGAGGTTGCCCTAATCGCACAAATTAAAAAGTAAAGAACGTTTGAAAAACCCTACGCGGCAAAATGGACCTTTGCCGAGCATCCCTTCGCCTGGAGCGTGGGTTCCGTCACCTTCACGCTGTGGTGCCTGTGGCAGCCCTCGGTTTCTTCCTTTGCCAGGTGAAGACCATAGGGCAGAGAGACGGGGTCACTGGCAAAGGTCCCAGAGTGGGGGCCCGGCAGGCTGGAGTCGCGGCCAAGCAAAGAGCGCGGGCCAGTTACACCCCAGGGGCCACTATGCCCCCATCCGTCCACTCTGCCCCCCAGACACACACTGTGCAATGCACAGAGGCTGCTCATGACGACGCCTAGTCCACTGGGACCCAGGACATGTCCTAGTCCACAGATGTGCTCCTGCCGGGGTCCAGGGGGCGACACTCGTTTAAATCCCCCCGCGTGGTTTTCGGCCGCACTGCAGTGGCCGCTTTTTCAAGCAAACCGTGGTTCACGGGGACTCTCACTCCCCCGAGGCGGGCTCCTGGGGTGCGGCTGAAGGGCAGAGACCCCGGCCCGGCACCGCGCCAGCGCCGGAGCCCCCGGGTTCAGCGCCGTCGCGCCCGGTCCCGACTCGGGGGGCCCGCGACCCTCCCCGACACGATGGGCGGGCGGCCTGCGACCCGCGTCCCCTCGGTGGGGGCGGGGACGGGAGAGCTGCGCCCCGAACCCCGGCTTTCTCCAGCGCCCACCAACCCACCGGCGCCGGGGAACGCGAGGCGGAGGCCGCGCGCCGGGCTCCCGCGGACGGCACCGCGGACGCCGAGGGGACCCGGGCCTGGGCAGGGATGGGGGGACGCGGGGCGGGTGGCTCTGCCCGGAGGCCTGACGCCCACAACCCCCTCCCCCCCGCCTGGCGGTGGCCTGGCGCCCCTGTACCTTCCGGGGCGCTGCTCCCGGCGCAGGCCAGGCTCCTGCCCGCGCCCCTCTTCCGCGCTCGGCGCGCACGTGCTGCGCCTCCGGGGCGGGGGCGCCGCGCCGCCGGCCGGGCGGGCGGAAGGTCCGGTCGCTACAAAGTATCGAGGCCGCGGCCAATCTGGCCCCGGCCCCGCCCGACGGCGACGCCCCGGCCTCGGGGCTGTGCCCTGCGCCCCCCAGCCCGTGCGGGGGGCGCCATGGAGCCGGGCCTGGAAGGAGAGGGGCGGGGGCGTGGGGGGCGGGAGGAAGCGGGGACCCTGGGCTGACCTCAGGCCACTCACTGGGGTCGAGCGCAGGGCACACACCCCTTTGAGTGCCCTCTGTGGCCGCACCCCCACCCTGGAGGGCGACAGGGTGGGCGCAGAGGCTCCTGCGAGGGGCCCACCCCGGACAGCCCCGCGTGGCCGGACGCCCACTCCCCGGCTGACCTCGGCGTGACCCCGAGACGTCCTCGGGGTCCAGAGCGGCCCAGGAGCGGGGGACCCGGCTCCCGCTGACTGAACACGTGGGAAGCGGCCGAGGTGCCCACGTCCCCGCGGGGACACGGTCCCCTGCGCGGCTGGCAGCTCTGCGAGCCGTTGCGCGCAGTGGCCCGCACGGTGCCCGGGAACGAGAGGCCCGCGCTGCCAGCTGCTCTGGAGAGGGTGGCCTGGGTCCCACTGGGAGGAAAAAAACCACCTGACGTCAAAACTCACGCAGGAGAAGCGGGCAGAAGGTAAACATCTAGGCCTGTGACCAAGGGAAGGTCGACACAATCCAAGCGGCTGCTGGAAGATTTGCTGAACAGATCCAACCTCAGAAAGGCTGCTACTAATGCTGCTGACCCAGGCGTATGCTTCCTGCCCCGTCTGGTGATGGGAATACACCGCACAGCGACAATGGCGACTTGCGACATCGACGGCTGCAGTGCTGTGAGCCCATTCGCAAAGTGCAGACGCAAAAGGCCACATGCCGCATTGTTACTCCTGGGTGCGCCTGGGGGGTGGCAGTCCTTTATTTATTATTTTCATTAGGCTATTACATTTTCTGTTTGCTTATTCGTTTTCTCATTTTTATAAAAAGGTAACTCCGCTTTTCTAGTTTTCAGATTCTTTACAAGACATGGAAGGAGAAAACGGGGTGGGGATGGGGAAAGCAACCCCGGCTGGCCACGCCTGCGAGGCTGAGTGAACCTGACAGTGGTGAAGACAGGAATGTAGAGATTTGCTGCAGGGAAACCCTCTGGGAGTGGAAGCGCCCCCTTCTCTGGGATACACTAGCTGTTCAGTGAAAACATTCCTGATTGCTCCCCACCCGTTACACATCAATGAATCAAGTCTGTGGCATCTAAAATGTGGAAGTATCTGAGAAGTGGGGGCCAAGTGTGCTTTAGAATGCACGGTGTGTCAATGACTGCAGTAGACAGGGAGGTGGAGGGGGAGGCAGCCTGTATTTACAGCGAGCGTAGGTTAAATACAATTTGGCATTACCTTTCTTTGGAAGAACAGGCCTCTGTTAAAAGTGAGGCTTATGAAGAGTTTGTCTTGATTTAAAATACAGTTCTGTGCTGAAGTTAAGACAACAGGCTTTGGAGTCTGAGAGTTAAAGGAAGCCACCTATTGGTGGAGGATCTCTGGAAAGTGTTTCAGGATTCACGGGACCTATTTCTATATTAATAGCAAGGGAACATAACCCCAGCTGCTAGGGAGGGTTTGGAGGTTCAAATAAGACAATCTTTGTAAACAATAATATTTTACCTGGAACATAGTGAGTGTTCAGCAACTGCCAACCAAAAAAATATAAATGTTACAGATGTAATAATGAATTAGGATCATAGAATTTGTTGAATTACATTTAACTTAATAATTTTAACTTATGAGGTATGGGATTTCAATATTAATTTTATTAGTTTTAAGAGATTTTGCTTTGCATACCTGTTTAATTTCATCAATTGTTTTTTTTCCTCTATTTATTTTATTTTTCTCCTTTGTTCTGAAATTGTGGTGGATTACTGGTTGATTTTTTTTTTTTACATCAACCCATACTTGCATGGATAGAATAAACCACATGTGGTCATGATATACTATAATTTTTTTTTCATATCACTAGATTCAGTGTTGTTTTGTTTAGGATTTCTGCATCTCTTCCTTAAAGAGATATGTCTCCATTTATGTTTCTTCCAGTGTTTGCTGTATTTTGGCATCACAGTCATGCTATTGTCATTTAAAATATTGGAAAGTATCCTTTTACTTTTCCTACTTTCTGAAAATTTTGATAGGGTTGGAATTATTTTTTCTTTAACCATCAGGAAGATTTTACTGATGAAGTGATCTAGGCTTCAAGCTTTCTTTGAGAAAAAGAATTTATTCATTGGGGACTGAATTTCTTCAATTGATTTAGGACTAATTATTTTTCTCTTCTTATATCAGTTTCAGGGGTTTTTTTTACAAAATTTTTCAATACTGAAATTGTCAACGTGTTTGCCTATCATATACCCGTCTTTTACTTTCATTTATCTTTTATATTAATTTATTCATTCACTCAATTTTACTTTTGTGTAAAATCTATTATGATACCCATTTTTGTTATGTATATTTTTCCTCTTTCTTGCTTTTTCCTGATCATAAATGAATTGTATTAATCTTATCAAAGGACAAACTTTTTGTGGTATTGTTTACTCTCTTACACATTTTTTCTATTTAATTGATTTCTGCTCTTCATTATTTCCTTTTATTTTCTCTGGGTTTAATTTGCTTTTCATTTCCAGCTTCCTGAAATAGGAAGCCGAATAACTGGTTTTCGACCGTTTTCTCTCTTAATATGTTAATTTTAAGCTATATGTTTAATTTTTAACATTGCATTTTACTATCATTTACTTAAAAATGCTTTCTAATTACTCAAATGTGTCACTCTAAAGTTATTATTTTTGTAATAAACACCTGGGAGAAAGAGGTTTTGAGATTGTAACGTTTGTTCTGTATAAAATTTTGCTCACAATTATCATCATCCATTGATAATTCCTGCGTGAAACAATCCTTAACTACAGTGGTTGCTAAATGCTGAATTGCTAATTTTGTCATTTCTTCTACATTGATCAGTTGTAATTCTACTATCATAAAGAGCTTTCCTCCTCCCATTATTTCAGTACAACGTATTTATATTTCCTTTTTGGTTCTATGTGTTTTTTTCTTTCAAGTAATTTCCTTTGTAATTTTTTTTTGTTCTAGTTGTTACTCTGATAGCTTTTTAATAGTGCTCTAAATCCCATTTTTCTCAATTTCTTATTGTCAGCCTATCAGTTGAAGTAGTACCCTGATTTCCTCCTAATATCAATAACGTTATCTTACTTCCCTTAACTTTCTCTCTTCTTCCCATGCTTACTCAAATTCTTCCCACTTTGTCAGAAAAAAATATATTCATATGGCATTCTTCCATTCTTGTTCTGCCATCAATGTAGTCTTAGACATGACATTAAACATAATGAATACTTGCCATCAGCCCTTTGTCTGGATGAGGCTCAACCTCTAGTATATTCCTCGGAAAGTTAATTTTTGTATGTGATGCAAGTATAGATCGAAACTCATATATATTTTCCATACAGATATGCAAGTGTTCCAGCACTTTTTTTGAAGAGACTGTCCTTCCTCCAATGACTTGTTTTTGCAACTGGATAAAAACCCATTGACTATATCGTCTATAGTTTTACTCAGGACTCTCTTCGATTTCACTAATCTATATAACTTTTCAGATACCACACTGTCTAAGCTGCTGTAGGTTTATAAATCAAAGAGTGTCGTGTCTTGCAATTTTATCCATTTCAAAATTGAGTATTCTAATTCTTTAGCTTTTCCATGTAGATTTCAGATTCAGCTTGTCAATTTACTGAAAAATTTTCCAGATCTTGAGTGGAATGGCATTGAATCTGTAAGTCAGGCTGGAGAACACAGACAATATTGACTCTCCTGATTCATTAACATGGCATATCCTCTAGTTCCATGGGTCATAATTTCTTCATTGTTTGGTGGTTCTCACCATATATTTTGGCTTATACTTAAGTATTTCTTGTTTGGGGGTTCTGTCATAAATAGTAATGCATTATAACCCATTCTGCTATCTCACTAAAATGACTTGTTATAGTGGTGGGTTTTGTGGGGGGTTTTCTTGGTAAGCTTTTTCCTCCAAGTTTCAGATATTTATTAATCGGTGTGCACCCCAACATATACACTAAAATGACTCTATGCATTTGCAGGGTAATTATTTCATGGTTAAGTGAAAAACTGGATCCTCCTAGACCTTCATTCTAAGCAGCTTTATAGTGAAACGTTTTCTATAGAAGTTTGAATCATCTTTCAAACTTGAATCATCTGCTTTTACACCTATCACAACAGTCATGGGTTTTAGTTGGTTAGTATGAATTACAGTGATTGGAATACCCAATCAGCCTCAGCTTTGTATTCTTTCTTTATCCAAACTTTCTTTCCTTCTGTGAGTCATCGTTCTTCACAACAGTTATTGGGCCATATGAGCTGAACACAGTAAGGATTAGTCATGAGGAAATTATTAAATGCCACCTTCAAGGAAGAAAATATTTTTTGTGTAAGAAAGGGATCCCCTCCTGAAATAAACAGTACAAAGTGGAGGATGTTTCAGAAATAGTTGTGGTTTTGAATCCTCATATATCTCCAAGACAGTCCTAACGTCATTGCCAGGGACCCCGCTCTTTCCAAATTAATGCTCATTCATGTAAGGAAATTGGTGAGGTTGTGAAGAAAACTGACTCTGTAATAAGCAACTGAAGAATGCTTTCTCACCATCCTGACTCTATAACTAAATATACATATTTCAGCATCACTTAAATGCATTACAAAAATGCCACATATCTAAAATGAAATGAACTAGAATTAAAAATGATAATAGCAAAAGCTATCCTCGGTAATCTATATAGAAGACACTAATTAATAATTGCAGCAAGATGCTACCAAAGAACAAAAACTCAGTTTGCTTTTCTGTACTTAAGGAGTACATTCAAAATTTAGAGTCTGGTGTACCTCAGCCTACTTTGGTGATAATGCCAATTCTTTGGCAGGGAAACTTGAATAATGATCCCATCATGAGGAGACACACTGTGAAGGATTATTACTCTTAAAAGACATCAGAATGGTCTAACCAGTTAGGACAGATGAAATACGCACCATACTGATGTATATAACTAAAGAGGTTTGTGTCAGAACCACTAACAAAGGGTACAAAATAATAGAACAGATTTCTATTAACAAAATATTTTAATTCATGTTATTCTAGTAAAAGGTTCTATTTGTTAAGAATGTTGCTATGTAGGGTAGAAATCCCTAGGAAATTTATCATTATGTGGCATTCACAAGTAAAATGCCAAATTACACAAAACTCAATACATAAAAAGATAACATCTAAATATCCATGTAGGTTTTATAATGTATTTATCCAGGTTACATTTTTTACACACTAAAAAAAGAATCTTTATACTTTATTATGAGTATGCTTAACATTTATATTTGAGTGTTTTATCTAATCGCTCCATAAAAGTTTGGGAGAATAGCAAATAATTTCCCTCAAAATAACTTGTAAAGGATTTTTTAAAAATTAATAAAATAGTAAATGGAACATTTCTGATGAGGGTTTACTACATTTGACACTGTCAAAGATCTTCATTTATTATATGTTTATTTTGGCTTGAAGTTTTGGCACTTCTACATAATTTCCCTAACTTATAGCATGGTTTCTCCATGAGATGAGCTTCTGATACCTAAAATTTTTGTAATTTTGACAATTCTGCCATTCATTAGTTTCATATTTTCTCTCATTAAATTCCTAGAATTAAAACAATTCAAAAAAATTCTTTCTATATTCCTTTGCTTTATGAAATTTACTTTGAAAATTTTAATTAAAAACATGACATTCCAATGTTCCATTTGTATGGTTCCTCATCAGTATAAACTTATATAAAGGTATGACTTACAAATGAAAACTTACATAGGATTCACTGAATTCATGGAGTTTCTGTGTGCATTTGCTGATCTTTTTTTAAGTGTAAAAACCAACTTCCTGTGAATGGCCTTCCATCTGCTGTGCATTCATAAGTTTCTATTCAGTATGAGTTTTCAGGTATGAGATGATTCCATTTATAGAGTTTCTCTTCTACATGACTTTGCTGGTACTTCCTGTGCATTGACTTTTGAGAGAAAGTTTCTTACATTTAACTCATCGAAATGTTTCTCACCTGCGTGAGTTCTCTGATGCATAATGAGCTGTGACTTCCAACAGAAAGCTTTCCCACATTCAGAGCATTTACAGGGTTTCTCTCCTGTATGAGTTCTCTGATGTGCACTGAGAATTGATTTCTGGGAGAAGGTTTTTCCACATTCATTGCATCCATAAGGTTTCTCCCCTGAATGAGTTCTGTGATGTACAACGAGCTGAGATTTCCTAATGAAGGCTTTCTCACACTCACTACATTCAAAGGGTTTCTCTCTTGCATGCATTCTCTGATGGACAATGAGCCGTAATTTTCCACTGAAAGATTTCTCACATTGACTGCACTTATAAGTGTTCGTCCCTGAATGAGTTCGCTCATGTACAATGAGTAGTGACTTCCAAATAAAGGCTTTTCCACATTTGTTGCATTCATACGGTTTCTCTCCTGAATGAGTTCTCATGTGTATGATGAGGTACGACTTACTACTAAAGGCTTTGCCACACTCACTGCACCCATAAGGCTTTTCCCCTGCATGGGTTCTCTGGTGTGAAATGAGCTGATCTTTCCTATTAAAAGCTTTCCCACATTCGCTGCATTCATAAGGATTTTCTCCTGTATGAATTCTCTGATGTACAAGGAGTTGTGAATTGAAACTGAAGGATTTCCCGCATTCGCTGCATTCATGCGGCTTCTCACCTGTATGGGCCCTCATATGTATACTGAGGTATGACTTGCTCCTGAAAGCTTTCCCACACTCACTGCATCCATAGGGTTTCACACCAGTGTGACTTCTCTGATGTACAATGAGCTGGGACTTCAAACTAAAGGCTTTTCCACACTGGTTGCATCCATAAGGTTTCACCCCAGTGTGTGTTCCCTGATGAACAATGAGCTGGGACTTGAAAGTAAAGGCTTTCCCACACTCACTACAGCCGTAAGGTTTCTCCCCCGTGTGGGTTCTCTGATGTACAATAAGGTTGGACTTTGTATTGAAGGCTTTCCGACAGTCACTGCACTCATAGGGTTTCTCTCCTGTGTGAATTCTCTGATGTATAATGAGCTGTGACTTCAACCCAAAAGTTTTCCCGCAGTCACTGCATTCATAGGGCTTCTCCCCAGCATGAGTTCTCTGGTGTGAAATGAGCTGGTATTTTCGACTAAAGGCTTTCCCACATTCGTGGCATTCGTATGGGCTCTCTCCTGTGTGAATCCTCCGATGTATAATGAGTTGTGAGTTGAAACTGAAGGACTTTCCACATTCGTTGCATTCATGAAGTTTCTCTCCTGTATGAGTCCTCATATGTATAATGAGGTATGACTTGCTTCTAAAAGCCTTATCGCACTCATCGCATACATAAGGTTTCATCCCTGTGTGACTTCTCTGATGTACAATGAGCTGGGACTTCAAACTAAAGGCTTTCCCACACTGAATGCACACATAGGGCTTTACTCCTGTGTGAAGCCCCTGATGTACAATGAGCTGGGACTTGAAAGTAAAGCCTTTCCCACACTCGCTACAACCGTATGGTTTCTCTCCCGTGTGGGTTCTCTGATGTACCAGGAGGTTTGACTTTGTATTAAAGGCTTTCTGACAGTCACTGCATTCATAGGGTTTCTCCCCTGTATGGATTCTCTGATGTATGATGAGCTGTGACTTCAACCCAAACGCCTTCCCACATTCATTACACCCATAAGGCTTCGGTCCTGAATGAGTTCTCTGATGTGAAATGAGCTGGTCTTTCCTACTGAAGACTTTCCCACATTCACAGCATTCATAGAGATTTTCTCCTATGTGAATCCTCTGATGTGCAACAAGTTGTGAATCGAAACAGAAAGTTTTTCTACATTCACTGCACTCATGTAACTTCTCTCCTATATGAGTTCTCTGATGTACGATGAGGTATGACCTGCTGCTGAAGACCTTTGCACAGTAACTGCATTCAAAGGCTTTTCCTCCTATATACATTTGTTGGCATCTGAGTTGTGAATTCTTGTTGGTTTTTCTGGATTCATTACTTTCACAGTATTTTATTCCAGTAACAGTTTGTTCATGTTTAGGACGGAAGAATGATTCCCTTTGTGCATGAAACCCATTAGGATTCTTTCCAGAATAATTAATGTTGAAGTCAATATTATATTTCAAACTCTTTTCATGTGAGCCACATTTATAAAGTTTTTGTCTTGAAGAAACGTAATTTGTAGTAAGAAGACACAGTTTTCCAAGTGCAGAGCGTTCATAGCGTTTTGCCATATTCCTCAGCTTGCCTTCATTTTTCTGATGCCATTCCATGTGATTATCAATTTCCCAGACTTTGTCTATATGTGAAAATAACATGCAGTAAATAATATGATACTGGTATAGCATTTTCATTTCTGATATCACATCTGAACTTAAGTAAAATCTCAATGGTAAATGTCCCCAAATTTCTGGGCACTGGGGAAAACAAAGCAAAACTATAAAAGGAAGACAGGCACAGGGAACTGACAGTAATTAAAGATAGTTTTACATTTACAAGGTGTGCATAATGGGTAAAGAAGGCAAAATAGGCAAAAGGAGAAATTAGCAAAATATAAAGAGGATGGATGGATGGAATCTCTAAGCATTAGGTTCATTTAATAAATAACTATTGAATACCTATTATGTGCCAAAAATTATACAAAGCTCAGGAGACACAGCAGAAAGCATTGCAAATTAGTTTACAGTCCTCTTGGGAATAAAATTTCAATTAGCCAAACAACAGATGGAAGTATTTCTCAAGAAACATTATCGTGATGTTTCAGAACAGCAGGGACAGAAAGAAACCTTTCTCTATGCATAAATGGCAGAAAATGAGATTATGGGTGGTATCTCAAGAGCAATTTCAAAGAATTCAATAAATCAGCAGAGAACACCACAGTCAGTGAATGGAAGACAGGACTTCGCAAATTTAAAGATTGAATATTTAAACATGACTAGACGATATTAGACATTATTGGCTGTGGTACAAAGGCAATCCCTGGGAATTCAACTTGCACCAACAGAGTTGAGACTCTGAAGCTCTAGAAAACCATTCTGACCAACGAAAATTTTAGGTTCAGCTACAGAGCCAAGACCTAAGCAGGCGACTGCCACAGCACCAGTCCTGGCACAGTCTGCCCAGCCGCGGTGCAGTGCCCTGAAAACCAGTGACTTCTACGTGGTGCGCACAGCTGCTGCCCTCCCAGAACAGGGACTCGCGATGTCCCCACCTGGTACTTCTCTCTCCCAGTGTCTGTCTGGTTGGCAGTGATTGGACAACTCACCAGACCATGAAGAACTACAACCAGGTCTAACTGGGAAAAAATTTCTTAGATTTGCATTAATATAGCACAAAAATGGAAATACGGGAGGGGGTATTTTTAAAGACAGATGGATGCGAAGAAGGATGGAACTAGATGCTGCCTAGATGAAGAGGTAAATGAAACTGCCTACCCAACAGCTTTACCCTTTTCCTGCTGGCAGAAACCTGATTTTTTGCCAGCCCCATGAGCTTCAGTCAGGAAAATGGGGAACCCTCTCCATCCCTATACCCACCCCCACCCCCAGAAGAAGCATGGTTTATCAGTGCCAACAGCAGTGGATCCATTTCTCTCGCCAGTTTTCTTTGGGCAGGGGTATATGATAAAAATTTCGCCTACTGAGCTTGGTAAGTCTGCTAGGGCTTCCCTGGGTAGGCTTTGCTGCCTGATAACAAGTGTCAGTGGGAAGGAACATGCTTTCTGACTCCACTGGCCACCGCTATATCTGCACATATTGGATAGAACTTTAATAGCCATCTGATGACCTTGAGGGGACGTAACCTGAGGCAAGTGATGACCTGCCTGGCATGGCAGGGTACATACTGACCTTCGGTGATTTACTGACTCAGCTATTTATTTAGTCATCCCTGGAGCTGCCCACTTCAGGACTTTTTGGATGTGTCATGATAATTCACTTCTGCTTAAAAGGTTGTCAATTTAGGATTCATCAAAAGTTGTAGTTGAAACAAAGACTATTGATTTGTCTTTCCATGCTCTTGACAGAATAAACTGGTGCCCAGGGAAACGTATCTGACAATAACATTAGGATGAACTAACAAAAACACACGCAAATGTGTAAATTTGGCTAATGAGTAGAACAATCGAGAAATGATATGTTGGCCTTGTGGGTGGAAACTGAGAAGACGGGGGCCTTAAAAGACTTCTTTAAAAAAAAAACAAAACACTAAAAGACTAGGAAGAACAGCGAGGAAAACTGCGCATACAGGTTCAAGCTGACTCACCAGTACCAGGACAAAGCATAGCAGGTGAACAAACAACAATCAGAAAGGTCAGAAGAAGGTACAGCACATGGCTATGGAGCAGTGGGAGGCTTTTCTGGGTTCTGAAAATGAGGCCGGGGTGGCACATGCAGGCAAGGTCTGACCAAATAAACTCAGCACCAAAGGGCAGGTGAAAAGGAATGGAACTATGAGTTACCAATTCAGAAAAAAAAAAAACCTAAATATTTAAAAATGGAAGTATTTTTAAAATAACAATATATGAGGAAAGTAGTGAAAAGAAAAAAAAGACCCCTTTGGACTCAGCTGGAACAGCAAGAGCAGCCAATAAATGTGAGAATCGGCATGTCAGCGGGCAGTGTGAGGATGGGTGCAGTGGGGTGCCCCTTGCATAAGAGGGTGAGGGAAAGGTTTTAGGCAGGAAACTGATATTACCAAATGATGCTGGAAAGACAGCAGAAAGGACAGTGATGACATTAAAGTGATCAGCATGGAGAAACATGAAAGAGGTAGGTTTCAAGAAGAAAGGAAGTTGGGACTGTTACTAATATAAACATGAGAGATTTAAAAATATATTTTAAGAAAGAAAAAGGGATGTGAAAGTGACATCACGTGACGCCAAGAGGAAAAGCTTGCTTAGATGCATGAGGTTAAGTCATAGGACGTAAGGAGGAAACCGAATGGCAGAGAGATTAACTAAGAGGAACAGTTACAAACGAGACAAGAGTACAAACGTGAGGTGTTCATCACATCGGAATTCATGCCAATTCTAAGAAGGAAAAAATCTAAATGCCCCAATCACCCACCTAGAAGGCTCTGGCGTGGGCCTTGGGCTTGCCTCATCCACCACTCTTCTTGCTCCAACTTGAGGATGACGTCGGGTTTGGTGTGTTGATATCCTAGGAATGGAAAATGACAGACAACCTAGACCAAAGCTGCTTAGAACCGAGGGACTCTGAAGAATGAGGAAGATTCGCTTCGGGGGCAACATCACAAAGCTCCCCTTTGGTACTTGGCAAAATAAAGATCATTTAGCTGACGTGTTCTGATGCCAAAGAGACACAGAAAAACTGGCCTCTAAATATAAGTCCAAAATCACTAAGTATTTACAAAAGCCTCCCCCGCTCCCCCAGATGGAAGCAACCGCCCAGCACAGACTGCAGATGACAAGCAGCGGCACTCACCCAGGGACACCAGGTTGCCGTAGTTTTCCAACATCACATTCCGGTATAAGTGCTTCTGAGCGGCGTCCAGCAGCCGCCACTCTTCCCAGGTAAAATGCACAAAGACGTCCGTGAATGACAACAGTCCCTGAAATAGCATGTTAACGTCCTATCTCAGGTTATCTTACTGCATGTGTGGGAAACAGGACACCTGTCTAGGGTTGCCATTATTTACATTCTATTCTGTAATAAAAGCAAATTTTTACTTATCTATTAAAAAACATCCCATCTATATGCACTAGTTAGCCTTTCACATTGCAGAGGAGAGCAGAGTTAGACGTGTGTGAAGGCAACAGGGAGAGAAAGAAGATGGGAAGAAAGACAGAGTACAGCCAGGGCACAAGGAGAAAGCGAGCAATGATACTCAAGGTGTCAGGCTGAGCCTGAGAAGGGCACTCCAGCAGTGACCACTGCGAGAGAAGGTATGGCAGAGCCTGGTGGAATGAAAAAGGCAATAAGTGTAAGTAGAGGCCAGTTTGTGGGGCAAAAGGTCTCCATGAGAAGATACACAGAATGGCAAATAAGCATGTGAGAAGGCGCTCCACACCCCATTACCATTAGGGGATACAAATTAAAACAATGAAATGCTATTATACATATACTAGAATGGCTAAAATTAAAATAAAAGCTGACAATGCCATATTTGATGAAAAATGTGAATATAAAAATCCAAAAAGTTCAAAAGACTCCAAAACCCACTGACACATAGTATAATCACATTTTCTAATGATGAAGATGCAGGTAGATGGACCAATAAAAACTGGAGACTCAAATTACTAAAATCAGAAATGAAAGTGGGGACATTACTACTGATTCTGCAGAAATAAAAAAGAACACTGGAGAGTACTATGAACGACTGTATGCCAACAAATTTAATAAGCTAGTTGAAATGGATAAATTCCTAGAAACACAAAACCTATCAAGACTAAGTGATGAAGATGTAGAAAACTGAATGGACCAATAAGTAGTAAAGAGATTGAATTAGTAATAAAAGCTAAGGATCCCCATCCTGCCCCCCCATCAAAATATAACATGAACAAATAGAGGAAAGAAGTGGGAATAAATAAACAAGCAACTCACCTGGGACTTGGTGGTTTTTAGCTGCTCCTGGGAAATCAACAGCCACTCGAGGACCTGCTCTGCCTTGTGACTCTTGTGCCTCTGCTGGAGTCCTCTAGGGAGACGCCTCTGGTCGGGGGTCCCTTGACCTATGCTGAATTCCTTCCCTTGAAGCTTTCTGATCCCCCTGCACGGACCATCTTGTTCCTGGAGAGGTGGGACCTGTGGACAAAGGTCAACTCATGTTAGCAACATATACGCTCTGGGCCCTGACCCTGGTCTCTCTGGCTAGAGAACAGCACGCAGCGGGCCAGGCACGCAGGGGGCCAGGAGGAAGACTCTTTAACACTTGGGATGTAAAATGGAGCAACTCCGTTGGAACCACTTTGGGCAGTTCCTCAAAATGCTAAACACAGAGTTGCTAGATTACCCCACAAGCCTATTCCTAGCTCTCTGGCCAAGAGAATGCAAAGCAAACGTCCACACACATGTTTGCTTTACATTCAAATGTCCACACACAAATGTCCCTAACAGCATTATTCATAACAGCCAAAATGCAGGAACGATGCAACCATCCATCAGCAGAGGCATGGATAACCAAAATGTGGTCTGTCTACACACAGGCGTGTCATTCAGCCATGAAAAGGAACAAAGTACTGATAAATGTTAAGTCTGCGGATGAACTTTTGTAGTGTAAGTGCCTAAAAATTAGCTTTTTTTTTTTTTTTTACTGTAACGTTAAGTGCCTGACATTAAGCTTTGGATTGCTGAGGCATCCGCTTCACAGACATCCTTGCACACACACTGCCAGCTACATGAAGAGCCAGGCGGCCTCACCCATGAACTCCCCCTTAAGAAAGCCTGGGTGACCTAGATAACTGCTTGCGTGAATGACCCTGCTTTGCCCTTCCTGTGCTTTAATTCTCACTCTTCTATTTTAAATTTACCAACAGAGAGTGAACCTGTGAAACTCAAGGCACCCCCACCTTTCCACCCCAATGGGGCGGGATCCCAGGTCTGAACGCCTGATCTCCCTCTCTACCCATGACTTCACTGTGTGGCCCGGAGCGTGCCATGTATCATCCGGGACCTATGATAACAAACCTCGTTTTTCAAAAGTTCTCTGCTGCTTGTCACTGAGGTGTTCCTTAAAGTCACAGGACAAACCCCAAGGGCCGGACCAGCCACAGCATTGGCTCCGTCTGTGGGGCTCACGCCAAGCAGCACAGCCTGAGTGGGTGCCCCAGGTAATGCTGGTCAACAGCAACATTACCAGCGGGCTGCAAGCAACACAGAGCAACTTGAATGGGCACAGGGTTTCTTTCTGCAGTGATGAGAACGTTCTGAAACTAGACAGCAGGGATATCTGCACAACTCTGTGAATACGGAGTCCCCCCCTTAGCTGTGGTTTCCCTCTCCAGGATCCAGCACGGTTCGAAAGTATTAAATGGAAAATTCCATAAAATAAGCAATTTATAAGTGTTGAATTGCACAGCGTTCTGAGTACCATGATAAACTCTTGTGCCATCGCACTCGAATCCACCCAGGACCTGCACCACCCCTTTGCACGCATCCTGGCTATTGCACTCCCGCCTGTCAGTCATCTTGCTTCGCCAGCGCTTGCATTCCAGTCACCCTCATTTTACCTCACTTCGGCGGGCAAGCGCCAGAGCAGTGATGCTGGCAATTCGGAAACCTCAAAGAGAGGCCGAGAAGTAGTTCTGTTCAGCGCGAAGATGCGCACAGATAGAGAAAGCATCGTGTATGCATAGGGCTCAGCGCTATGGGAGGGTCCAGGCACCCACTGGGGGCCTTGGAATGTATCCCCTGCAGACAAAGAGGGGGGGCTACTCTACTAAGAATGGCTGATAACGCTTTGAAAGAATGAACTTTACGTATAAAAATTATACCTCAAGAAAGCCCCTATGACAAAAGTTGTTTTTAATTTCAACACCTTACAGTACTTGGAAAGTTTTGCAGAAACCGTCTCATCCAGGTTGGCAGCAGTCCCCTGCCCAGGGCCGCGCACACGTCAGCGCCCGGGGCGAGCCTTCCCACGACAGCAGACCCAAGACTCACCCAGACTGCAGCTGTGCGGACCCTGGTGGCCATCCCCACGCAGCTGTGGGTGCCCCGCGCGGCTGGCTGGGCGCGTGGCTGCGGAGGAGAGAGCACCGTGAGGAGGGCCGTCTCCCCGCCTCGCCCGCCCGCCCGCAGGGGGACCCTCCTGCCCCTCAGCGGGATGTCGAGGACCCTGACCCTGACCCTGACCCCTGCCCTTCCCTCACGCAGCCAAAGGGGCGCCCCGCTCCGCCTCCCCCCAAACACACAGGCGGGCAGGAAGGGCTGGGGCCGGACCCGCGTGTACCCGCCGCGCCTCGAAAACGTTCCGCGCGTCGCCTCCCAACCCTGACGGGCAGCGGGACGCGAGAGCTCGGCCGCCCCCACCTCCCGATCCGCAGGCAGCTCGGCCTCGTCCGCGCTCGGGCCTTGGAGGCGCCAGTCCCGGGACGCCGGCGCGACAGCCCTCGGGGAAGACAAAGGGGACCCAGTCCAGTTTGGGTCACCGAAGTGGGAAACCGACGCCCGCAGGGAAACGAGCTTCTCTGACACTGGTCCAGCCAGAGGCGGCGGAGCCAATGGCGGCTGCGGGGGACGCGCCGGAAACGCGTCAGGGCTCCCCGCGCCCGAGAGGAACTACAACTCCCAGAGGCCTCCGCGGCACCCGGGCTGCGGGGCTGCGCTGGGGCTGGGCTCGGCTCGGGCTCGGGGGCACCCGGGCGGCCGCGCTGCAGCCGGAGCTCCGGCTCCCCAGGCCACGACAGGCAGTCGGGGGAGAACTCATCTGTAAGGCAATACATCCTAAGTCAAATCTAATATTTTTCCACAAGGCTGGGTGATAAGCGAACAGTCACTAAAAAAAAAATCTGAAACGTAATTCCTAACGGATGGGGCCAGAAAGTTTGCTTTTCCAACCGTTTGAAGCCTCCAAACCTGTCGTCTGTCCGCACCATAACTTTGTTTTCAACCAATTCCTGTACACCTGCTGAAACACAGTCAGCTTGCAGCTTATCTAAGGACAAAGTTAACTAAATGAATTTTTTTTTTCACTTCTTGCCATGTAACAGGAAAGCCAATTCTACAGATTTAATCAAGTGTGCTTAATGAATGAATGTTAAGAGGATGCTTTGATTTCCCATGTGTCTATAGCTTGGGTGACTGTGAGGCTGGGATCTTTTAAAAATTCCTCACTGGTTTCCCAAGATCCTTAGCTAGATGCAGAGGCAGCAAGGAGTCTTGGAAAAACTGTAGCTAAAACGACCCGAGTTTGAAACCTAGCTCCTCCACTTATTGTGCAACCTGGGACGAGTCACTTTGAGCTCAGAAACCGGAAGGAAATTAATATATATAAACAAAATGACTGCAAAATTTAAATGAGATGGTGCTTGTAACTCACATGCCACATGACTTTTTTTAACATGACTGTCTTCCCTTTAGATTCTAATTTCCACTGAGTAGCTGTGTCATTTTAAGATATGGCATCATCACCACAACGACAATATAGAGGGAGACAGAGGACAATGTTTGAGGGAAGTCTGAGTGAATCTGTCTTGGAGAAAATAATAACGGTAGTATTTGCTTTTTGTATTAGAATAGCTAATTTCATAAGGCCCTCCACTACGTGCCTGCCATCTCACTGAAATCAGCCACACACTTGCAGGTACTTTCCACACGACGCTCCAACATTTACTCGCTATGTCAAATTTGGGCAAATCCCTTGAAATTTCCAAAGTCTAGTTCCCTTAACTATGGGGGAGGGTATCTTAACAATACTGAGTTTCCGATCCTTGACCATGGTATGTTTCTCCCCTTATTATGTGTTTATGGATTCTTTATTGTGTTCCTGAAATTCAGCAATGTTTATACTCTACAGTGTACAGACCTTGCTCATTTCACCTATTTCACATTTCTGCATAATTGAAAATGAGATTGTATTTGATTTCATTTCCAAATTGTTCACCGCTATATGGAAATGGAATTGATTATTGTATATTGATCATTATCCCGTAACCTTGCCAAATACCCTTATTAAGTAGCTTATACGAACATTTTAAAGAGAAAATGTTCGAACTTTTAAAGAGAAAAACATGTGGTCACTCACAAGACTGTTTTCCTGATCCTAAGAGTAATATATATTCTTTGAGGAGATTTGGAGAGAACAAAAAGGTACAAAAAAAGTATAAAAGTAAATGCCAATTCCCCCAATATGTAGGTTAACTGCTATTAATCTTTTGACAAATTTCCTTAAGAGTTTTGAGCAAGATTCATTTTTCACAATTCATTTATTTTTACATATTTGAGCTTCTTCCATATTGACATTTCTCATGCTTTTCCATAACACGTGACAGCCATCAACATTCTTCCTATGTTACCAAATTCTGTTTGCATAATTTTAATGTCCGCATATTACCCGGATATCTTATAAATAACCATCTTGCTATATTATACATGTGTATAATGCAAATTTTGCACCATCATAGGTCATGTTTCAGTGATCATCCACAGACATGCATATCTCTTCCCACATTCCGTAGGCTGCTGACACTAGAAATGTTATTATTACTAGCTAACACATACAGTACTATGTGCCAGGCGCCGTTTTAAGCACATTTGACACGTCACCTTGCTGATCCACACAAATCTCTGAGGTAGGAATAGTAGCAGTGTCTGCATCACACAGCTGAGTAACACTGAGCCAGAGGCTATGAGGGCCCAGTTAATAGACTGCTCTTCCGCTCCCCTGAAGAAGCCTGCCTGCAGTGAAAACCAGTTCTGACAGGGCACGTTAAACGGGAATGGCACGTAAGCACTGAGGACAGCAGCAGTAATGGCTGGACCTGTGGTCTTGTTCTGGGACTCATTCCCTCATAACATGAGCCCTGAGCCAATCGCAGTGTCTCAAATGTACAACGGAGAGTACGAGTGGATAGTCTCATGTTCCTTGTATCTAAAGTCCCACAATCCTAACAGTCATTTCTAAAATGTTTTCCCGGGAGAGACATAAAGATCTTTGTCCTGTTGGTCTCAACAACATTTGTCACTCAATAATCATTGAGCATTTCACATATACATTGTTGGTTAGAAAATGGCAAGGAATGGTCCGTCCCTACACACAGCAGACCCATTTACAGAATGAATCAGAGAATTAAAACAGATTCTCTTTGTAAACCTTCTTAGGGTCATGAACTTACCAGAGAATCTGAAAATTAGGATCCTCTCCCCAGAAGAAAAAACCTTTGTACAAAAACAATAACTTTGCACACAGTATTATAACTTGTTTATGGATCCTCAAAAATGGATTCCTACACCCACTATGGGTCAGTGATATCCTCGGGTTGATAAGTTCTAATGTAAAAGAGACAAATATACATGGCTGGAAGGGAATGGAGAATTCAAGGAGTTATTAGCACTCAAGGATTAAATTAAATAACAAACACTAGGCTGAAGCAATAACAGTGATATTAATAATCACAGCTAATACTTATAAAGCACTTAATATGTCAGACACCATCCTAAGCCGTTCACATGTGTACTCATTTAGTTCTCACCACAATCCTACAAGGTAAGTAATATCCCTAATTTACAGAGGAGGATATCTGTAAGTCATGCACAGAGATGCTAGGTAGCACACTCAAGTTCACCCATCAAGTTTAGGACAGAGGTGGGATTTCAACTTGGGTGGTCTAGCTCAAGATCATGCTCTTAACCACTACATCTTCTTTATAAAGTTGAGAACTATTTTGGAAGGAGGGTACCTTCAGGTAGGGCTGTTTATTTCATGAGCACACTAACTTCAGTATTTCCCAGGTGCCTATTCCCACTCAAATGGAGCCCTCCCTGGTGTGTTCCAACAGCCACAGTTCCTCTGGACACCAACGTCCAGAGAATCACCGTTTTCAAATTCCCAGGAGACTTTAGCACTCTGTCTCAAAGAGTGTAACTCTATGACCCCAAACAACTTAGAATTAATCAGAAAGTTTGCTAGTAGGTGGTTCTCAAGCTTCCTTGATGGTGAAATCGAGAAACTAGATATCCTCTTTAAATATTTAAAACTGTCTTTTAAAAAATGTTTAGTTACACTGAATAAGCTGGAAAACTCACTCGTAATCTCATTATCTCACAAATCAATTCTGTTCATTTATCCATCAATACTTTTTCAATTCTTGCCCACATGCAAATATATTTTTAATGGGTACTAATGGCAAACGTGTTATTGTTTTTCCAATATATACATTTTCCCTGCTAAACAAAACGTGGTTATGTCAGACACATAAAACAGACCTAACACTATCAAGTGTCCAAGAAGGGAGGAACAAGCAAGTAAAAAATGGCATGTTAATTCAATGGAATATTATTTTCTATCTTTTGTCACAATAACTATCACTTTTCTATTCTACTCAGAATGACTCTCATTTATCTTTTTGAAGTAGCATCGTCATTTACTTATTTTTTGAAGATAAAAAGCTGGATCACCTCTCAACAACTCACCTACCTGGTGGTTCCTTCTCAGATTTTAGCACTTAAGGCTTGCTCAAGAATGCTCCTAGGCCAACTGCTTTTGTAGAAGTTTGTGGAAAGAAGGAAATCTGATGTATTTCTGTACTAAAGTGAAATCTGTGGGTTTCTCCCCTCCGGGACCAATTCTCTAGTACAAAAAAAGAATAGGAATAAGACAAAGCATTTCCTCAGAGAGTACATCTGTACGGCTTCTCTCCAGTTCTATTTTCCTTTGTGAAAAGCTTCCCACATTCACATTAATACGTGTTCTCTCTAGTCTGGTCTGTCGGGTACCTCGCAAGGCTAGGGCTATCGACAAGTGCTGCCCCACACCGCTTACAGGCTAAGAACTGCTCTCCAGTGTGAGCTATCTGGTGTACTATAAACGGAGAGTTCGGGCTCAAGGTAATTCCACACCGGGTACATTTATAGGTCTCTCCTCCAATATGAATCCTCTGATGCTTAATGAGGTCATTCTTCCTGATAAAGGCTTTCCCACACTGACAACATTCGTATGGTTTCTCTCCAGTGTGGATCCTCTGATGCACAATGAGGGCAGAACTCTGGCTGAAGGATTTTCCACAATCGTGGCATTCGTACGGTTTCTCGCCAGTGTGGGTTCTCTGATGCGAGAAAAGGTGGGAGCTTCGACTGAAGCATTTCCCACAGTCTTTGCACTCAAAGGGCTTCAGTCCAGTGTGAGTTCTGTGATGCACAACAAGGTGAGATCTCTGGCTGTAGGACTTCCCACATTCGTTACACTCGTAGGGCCTCACGCGCACATGAGTTCTCTGGTGCAGAATGAGGTGCGTGCTCTGTCTGAAAGACTTCCCACACTCAGGACATTCGTACGGTTTCTCTCCGGTGTGAGTTCTCTGGTGCCTAATCAGCCTGGAGCTATGAACAAAGGATTTCCCACACTGATTACACGTGTACAGTTTGTCTCCTGTGTGAGTTCTCTGATGGGTAACAAGGTGAGAGAACCAGCTGAATGATTTCCCACATTCTTTACATTCATAGGGCTCCTCACCAGTGTGAGTCTTCTGATGTCCAATGAGGTGAGAACTCCGGCTGAACGACTTTCCACATTCTTTACACTCATAGGGTTTTTCTCCGGTGTGAATCAGCCGGTGCCTGGTAAGATTGGAGCGCCAGCTGAAGAACTTCCCACATTCCTTACACTGATAGGGTTTCTCTCTGTGGATAGCCTTCGATATTCCGAAGGATGTGCCATGGGTGAGAGAGTTATCATTATCAGGGCATTTGTACAGTTTATCTCCCGTCTGAGTCCTTGCTAACTGAATAAGGTGAATGTTCTGACAGAAGTTCTGGCCACATTCATCACTGCTATTTGCATAGCTTTCCTGATGACCACTAAAAACCAAATCATGTTTTAAACTTTTGGTACGTGAGTCGTGTTTGTGGAAATACTCTCTGAGGACCAGCTGAGCAGGAAGAAGGCAGTTTGCCCCATATTTGCCACTTTCACTCACTCTCTCCTGAGTAAGGACTTTCTTTTGGGTGAATGCCACTTGCCTCAAATGTCTCTCCTGCTTCTCCTGATACTTATCAAACTGGTCTTCACATTGCCAGACTTCTTCTAACGACAAATACCAGAGATCGTTCTTTGTCATTCCTTCCATTTTAATGTCATAGCATTTTTTATCTGTAGAAATGCTCTTACTAGAAATTGATGATTTAATTTCAAGGGCAGTATCCCAATCTGAAAGAAACGGAAAAGCTTTGCATAACTAAAAAAGTATTAACGTTAGAAAAGGTGAGGTATGTGGAGACAGAGCATGTGAGCCATGTAGAGTTGCTTTCAGATGTGGTTCGCACGGATGCTTTCCTTTATTAAAATCCTAATAAATCTTCTACACATTGTTTAACATCACCAATCAAGTGAGTTACCTTCACAATCTGTAGCATCCATGAATCAACTGATTATCTGCATTTTAAAAGCCATTACTCATTATACTTTGTATTTTGATAATGAAGTTCCCACAGCTTTGCAGATTCCCTTAAATTCCATGTTTCACCACATGGAGTTTTAGGATTTCTTGACAACAAATTCTCAATAAAAATCTAAACTGCTGGATCCAGTAAGTTATATTTGGATACTTTTCAACAGATATTTAGGAAAGCTTGCTAAATAAGCGAATACCTGAATGGAAAAAACAAAGGAAATAACAGAGAGATGAAAGAAAATAGAACAATCTTGCCTCCCGTGGTGTTTCTGAGAGCAGCTGACTGATGGAGTTTTTAACAGTGCCTCGAAAGACCTGCCACTGAGACAGAATCTGAGTTACCTACAAAACCAAACGCAAAAAACGTCAAAGAAGGTTTGATATTTAAAAGTGCAGTGAGTCCTCAACTTCATCGATGAGGTTCTGCATCTTGATGCAAGAGATATAATGGAGCCCTTTTTGCCACAGGTTCATTGACTCACACCAGCCTTAAGTGTCTAGCGCATCTCAACATTGTTATAACGAAACGTTGAGCGAAACGTCATTCGAGGACCTGCTGTGAAGTGGACGCTCGGAAAAGGGGGGGACTTGTACCTAATGAGCCCTCAAGGCTCACAGAGAATGGACTGGAGGCAAAACTCCCCGAACAGCTACGATTCCGCCGTAGGCGAAGCAGAGACGCGGGGAAACACCTAACGCACGTGGACATTAGTCTCAGCCGCCTGGCCTTGGGAAGCTGCGTGTCTGTCTGAACCGACGTGGAGCCCCTGGCAAGGGTCCCGGCGCGCCTGCCCCTTGCAAAGTAGGCTCTTTGCAGTGTGACACAGACAGCAATCCCCAAGAGGCCTGAAGAGAAAAATGTCTGGGAACTGAGCTCAGAAAGACCGATCAGGGGAACGATCCCCAACAGAACAGAGGAGAAGGACGACGGAGGGCTGCCCACTGCTTCTGAACCGGAAAGGCTGGTCTTCTCTACACAGGGAAGGTGGAGAAAGACGCGATGTGCGTTTCAGATGTTAGGATTGAAGTGGAATCGGCATAAATTAGGAAGACGTTATAAGAGAGTCAAGCGCAGTGAGAACACGGTGTTTGGAGCAGCGGGTCCGGGGAGGAAGGAGAACGAAGCAGCGGGAACCGGGAGCCTCTGCCGCGGTTCTCTAACTGTCAGAGAACAACTGGGGACACTGGCAGGCGACGGAGTCCCACGGCCCACGCAGAGGCTGGGGGAGGGGGCCATGGGGAAGAGGAAAGACGGGCAAAGATGAAAAGCAGTTTCTGTGGCAATGCCAGAACGGGATGCGAGAGTTGGTGGTGAGCAGGGCTCAAACCAAGCCCATCGAGAGTAAGAGGATTTCAATAAAGGAGACACCTCTGTCTCTGAATGCGAATGGAAGTGTGACAAGACTGTCAAAAGACAACTAGCAGTGGGAGGTAGGAGGTCAGCAAACTCAGACGTCTCAGCAAGGAGGACTGGTGACCACTGACTGCCTCCAGGGATTCTGGCCTAGCGGGTCAGCTGGGGTCCTGCCGGACACGCCTCTGGCCTGGTCCTCACCTGGGTGGGTTTGGAGGCGAACCCCTCTCTCCATCAGCCACGGCTCTTCCCCTTTCTCCAAGTGCAGGATCACGTCTGGCTTGGGGAGCTGATGTCCTGTTCGCAGTGAAAGATACAAACCTGGGTTAGGGCTGGGGGCTTCAGGCTGGACAAAAAGCAGCACCCCATATTCAACCCTTCATAGTTCCGGGGGACTCTAAACTAGAGACTACAGGTGAGGCTACAGAGGCAGAAAAATATGCATTTCAAAAATTCAACCAATGAAAACAACTTTTTTCACCAAGCAGTATCAAGAAAGGGGTCCAAGCTCACACTCGGGTATCTGCTTCAGGGTCTCCACATCTGATCGTGAAGGACCAGAACGTGGCAGGGAGAGGTTAGTCTTACCCAGTGAAAGCAGATTCTTATAGTTCTCCAGCGTCACGTCTTTGTACAGGATCTGCTGAGCCGTGTCCAGGAGCTGCCACTCCTCCCTGGAGAAGTTTACAACTACATCCTTGAAGGTCACCAGTGTCTGCAGCACGAAACACGTGTCCTAAGCCCGATGTGTGCCCTTGCCCTCCTCCCTGCGTGTACAAAGGAAGAGAGACGAGGCGGACAGCACCAGGCTTGAGAAGGGGATGGACCAGGACGCACTCTAGGAGTCAGTAGTATTTTTGCTGGCTTCTGGGCAAGGCCTAAAAGGAACGGTTTTTAGGTACCTACTGTCCAAGACCCAGTTCTGTTATGCTTTAGGTTTAGAAAATGTCAGAAACACTTTAATTTAAATAGATTTTGCTATAGAGGTATAGCAAGGAGAAACTGGCATTGAAAGTTAACCTACATCTGTATTATGTGAACTAAAAAACCTCATTCAAGGCTGGAAAGGAGGGGAATGATCTTGAGTTCAGTTCAACTTAATGCTTCAAAGACCAACCTAGACTTGTTTTAGGACCTTACGTGATTACTTACAACATTTTTCCTAGACATTTATAGGCCTAAGGAAATGGAGAAAAGATTACAGTTTTATAGTAGCTAACACAGAATCTGTCCCCAGCAGGTCTGCTCTAGAAACGCGGCAGGGGCGGGTGCTGGGGAGAAACTTTCAATCTGAGAAATAAGCCATGGGCAACGAGACAGTTCCCATGGGGTAAACACGGTGAACCGGCTTCGGGAGTCCTCGGGCTGGCAGCGCGGCCGGGGGCAGCCCGGGCAGCACCTCCTGGCGGGTCCCCACCCCGCCGCTCCGGACCACCGCCTCGTGAGCTCCCTGGGCCCCTGACGGCTCCATCACGTGTCCCCAGTCCCTCTGATGGGCACAGCCCGCATCGCCCCAGGCCACCAGGGGCCAGCGGCACCGGCCGGGCACACGTGCTCGGTTCTTTCCCCGTCCGTGGGGCCCAGGCTGCCCCGGGCTCGGTTCCGCAGTGTGGACAGGAACCGGCGTCGCCCCCCGGGGCCCTGCCCCACTGCTGATAACGTCGCGCCCCTCTGCCGTGAAGGGCACGGAGACAGCAGCGACCGGCGCTGCGCCGAGCCCCGAGCCCGGACCCTGAGGCCAGGCCTCCGGACGGCGACGGGGCTCCCCCGGGGCGCGGGGCCGCGCAGCCTGACTTACGCGGGCCGGGCCGGCCGGGGACGGGGCTTCCATGCCCTGCTCGCCGTCCACGACGCTCTCCGGTAGCAGGAGACCCCAGAAGGCGAGGCTGGGAGAGAAAGACACGTGAGCGAGGTCTGCTGTGACCCGAGGCTTCACAACCCCTGGGCCCGGACCCGGCACCAGCGTGTGGGAGGCGGACCCGCCCCCCAGAGGGGCAGCAGCGACACCCCAGATGCCAGGGAGCAGGAGCAAGGGGCTTTGAGGACGGCCCTGTCTCCGCAGTGCCCTGCGCAGTCCTCTGGGAATGAACTAGGTCTACAGTGTCAGATCCTCTTTTCTGAGAAAACCGAAAGCTGACTCTGAGACCCTCAGTTCACAGATCAGACAGAAAATAGTGTTTTCTCCAGCGGGTCGCAGAAGTCAGGGGTTTGAAGCACAAGAAAACCAAGCCGTGCCACTGCTGGCCTGAAGGCGGCAGGGGCTGACAGCCAGCAAGGAAAGGGGACCTCAGGGACAGGGCGACGGGGTACTGAATCCCCTGGACCAGCAGCGTGAGCCAGGCAGTGCGCTGTCCCCACCGCCTCCAGGTGAGACCTTGGGTGGCCAGCGCTTCCTGTCAGCTGCTGGACATCGGAGCAGAAACCCCAGCCACACGGCAGTGCACTCCACCTACAGAAGTGCCAGCCAGGGAAGGCGTGCCCCTGGAAGCCGCTGAATTTGTGGAAATTCATTAAACAGCAACTGAAAACTAAGGCCTGGCCGATGATCTTTGAAAGGTACTTAGCACTTAGGAGAAGATACACTTGCACCTACACTGTTGCCAGCACCAGTCCTTCTCTCCCGGAGATGCAGATTTCCACCTGGTTTCATTTCCCTCCTCCCTGCCGGACATCTGAGAACATTTCCTGTACTCGTGTCTGCTGGTAACAAATTATCTCCGCGTCCCCATGCCTGACCATCTCTTTATTTTGCCTTTGTTTGTTTAGCAGCTTGACTGACATATAACTCACATTCCATACAATTCGTGCGACCATCACTAGGAATCCCGAACATTTTTCCTCATCCCAAACGGAAGCTCTAAACATTAAAAATAACCCCTACTGTTCCCTCCCCGCTGACCCATGCTGTCTCTGTGAATCTGCCTACTCCACAACACCATGTAAGTACAATCATAACATTGTAATGAAACAGAGAGCAGATTAGGTCATACTTCTAGAGAACACCTGGTGTAGTGTCAAGGTGGTTTACAAAGAAGAGGTAGGGGAGCGTTGTGCTATCTACTTCCCAGGTAGACGGTTAATCGTAGTCAACGTCTCTACGCTGACTAACGTGTTAGCTAGCATTCTGGATGACATCCTGCCTCCCCCTTATTATTATTATTTTAAAACAGTATATTCTGCTATTAAGGTACAGATAGAATTGAAATTCTTTACCTTCCCCATATACTTTGGGTGGGATCTATGGAATTTTGATGTCGACCTTACCTTCGACAATCATACTAGATGTCAGATGATACAAATTACCTTAATTTAACAACTCTGTTGTCGAGGGAAAATAAAAAGAATTAAATGTATAAGATGTCGGTGAAAAATAAAACTAGGATAAACACACACATACACACACACCACCAGTTAATCTGAATTAAAACAACACCAAACAAAACAAAACCTCAAGAGCAGGAAGCTAGGAGCTAGAGAGGTGTAGGTTTTTTTAAAAGGCCACACACAAACCTGCTTGATCCTAAACACTGCATTTATTGATAAGACTGACATTTCTGATCAATACTTTTAGACAAGACCAAGAAATAGAAATTTATTTCTGCCACCAAACTTATTAAAAGTTGACCGACGTAATCAATGGTTGTAGCATATAACTTCTACAATATCCTCGAACAGAAACCAGTAGTATGTAGTTTTAAAAACCAATATAACATTGGATTTTCCTCAGAAACGTAAGGCTTTTACTATTGAAAAATTTCCTACCCTAACCAAAAAAGAGCATGATCATTTTCAGCAGATGCTATAAAGGCCATATGCGAAATTTTAAACATCTAGTTCCACTTGGAAAGGGGAAAAAGTAAGCAGGAACATAAGAAATCTTCTTTTGCATCACTGAGAACATGTGGTTCAAACGCACAACCCCCGCCACACAGCACGTGCAAACACTAGGGCTGTCATTATTCTTGAAAAAACGGGCACGTTTGCTATGAACGCCACGACGTGAATTCAAGAAGTACCGCGCAAGGGGAAAAAGTCATTCATGCAAGGTGTCAAAACCACTGCTAAAAATTATCCATTGATGAAATTGCCGTCCACCTAGAACGATGAGGCTAACAAACCGCAATATCGCTAAAAGGGCAGATACGTGTCCGACCACGAAGCAAGCACGCACCTTCGCATCTATCTGTCCGGACCCCGAGAAGCTGCGATGGGGGAAGCGAGCCCGTCACAAAGGCAGCAGCGACGGCTGATCAATGAGGAGCGGGGCCTCCGCGGAGGGCGGTGCGGCAGGGACGGGGACAGCGCCGGGACAGCGCCAGGACGAGCGGCGGCGGGGCTGCCGCGCGGCCACCCCCTCGCCCGCCCCTCCACGCGCCCACGCGCCCTGCAGCCACGCCGCGCGCCCCCGTCCCCTGACGCACGCGCCCCGGCTCGGTCGCGCGCACAAGCGCGCACGCGCACTCACGCACGGCCGCGCCCCCGGCTCGACCACTCACGCACCTCCCGAGCCCCTCGCGCACACTCCGTGTCTCGCGCCGCGGCCCCTCCGCGGAGAACGGCGTCCGTGACGTAGGGCCCAGAATCCCTACGCGCGGCGGCGCGAGGGCTCCTGGGAAATGTAGTCCCGGCTCCTGACTCCCGGGCAGCGGAGCGCGAGAGCTCCGAGCCCCGCCTCCCTCCTGCCGAGCGGCTCGGGGCGCCGCTGCGTGCTCATCGCTTCTCCGCTCTCCGTCCTCGCGGAGGCCCGGGAGTTCCGACCCGGAGAGGCAGGTACCCCGAGGACAGGAGACGCGGCGAGCGAGAGGATGGGTGGGCAGCTGTCATCTAAGTTCCGCTGCGTGCAGAGAGGGCCCTGCCCTGACAGCCGCCCAGGAAAGGGGCCTGAGGGCACAGGGAGCCGGGTGGCGGGCGTGGCGGGCCCGGCAGGGCCGGCCACGCGCGAGGCCCTTCCCCGGGGGGCGGGAAGCGGGCGGTGAGCAGGTGAGCGGCTGGCGGGCTGCAGAGGTGGAGCGGGTCAGCGACTTTGACCCTGATCTGTAGGGGAACGGAGCAGGGCGTCCTGGGTCCACGTCTTCCTTTATCCAACGGCTTTTCCAGAAGGTAAAAGCCTGAATCTAGTAATGGATTGCATCACAGTAATAAAGTTTCCCTAAGGCGAATTTTAGATTAAAAGAGACTTAAAAGTGTATGAACTTTATTTGGACCATAAGTAAAAAGCGTTTATGAGATAACAAAAATTTGAACACTGCCTATACATTTGATATTAAGGAATTATTGCTAATTTAGTAGCGTGATAAAATCCTGGTTATGGTTTTTGAAGCATTATTATTCAGAGGTAAATTCTGAAATAATTACAAATGATGTCACTTCCAGATTGTTTCAAAATAGAGTGATGGGTGCAAGAGTGTTCATTATACTATTACATTATGGTAATGAACAGTTTTTCCGTTTTTCTACCATACTTGCATCCCTGGTTAAACCGTGTTGAATGTGATATGATAATATCACTTTGATATACTGCCATATTCAATTTAATTTAACTGAGAACTTTTTCAGTGTTCCAAATTATGACTGTACTTCAATCTTTCTTTGTAATATTTCAAAAAGCTTTTTTAAGTGTCAATAATTTGGGAAGCCCGGCTTTTTTTTATATTCTGAAAAATAGTTTTTCTTTTGAAAGTTTTGGGCTCAAAATCTTTAGGGGTAGATATTTTACTTATGATTCAATATTTTTGTAAAGGGTAATTGATTTAGATTATGTAGTTCTTACTGAGTCAATTTGGACACTTAGGTTTTTCTAGAAAATTGTTCATCTGATCAAAATCTTTAGGTTTGTTTACATGAAGTTCTTCATGCTATTCATTCATAGTAATTTTTAAAATCACTGCTGTAACTATAGCTATTTTTTGAGCCCAATATTTATCTGGGCCATCTTTATTTTCTTGATTTGTCCTGCAAGATATATATCTACTTCAGTCTTTTCAGAGAAACAGATTTAGGCTGTTTTTGTAATCTTTTAGTTTTGTCTTAGTGTTTTTGTGTTTTTGTTTTCTGTTATAGCAACTTTTGCTGTCAGTTTTTAAATTTTTTACTTTGCTGCTATTTTTTTCTTCTTGATTTGATTGCTTAATTATTTTCTCTGTAATTTCTTTATTTTCCAAGAAATGGGGACATACATTTTTTAAAGTCTAACATGGTAAAAGGCTCATAAAACAGGAGGCCCCTGGTCATCCTGTGTCAGCCACTTGCAGATTTTTAGGCAGCTCTAGCTTTGAACTGTCTTCAGTATTTTTTTATTCACCAATGAGACATTTTTCAACTTCTTATTGTGTTCAATGAGAATTTTTACTTTCACACCCTGCCTTCCTTTCCTGCATCCTTAAATCACAATATAATTACATTGCAAGCATTGCACTATAGTTCTTTTGCAGATTTTGGCTAAATCCATGCTCAGTGTCTTTTTATCATGATAGCTATGTAACATAGTCTTTATTGCTGAACCATAATAAGTTTCTTTCTTGTACATATTTTACTTTTTCTGTTTTTAATCATGGCATTTTTTAAATTCATTTGCTTTGGTTTTCTTAAACCTGTGTAAAGTACCTCTTGATTTCTTTTGCCTCCAGGTAAAAACCTGTTATGCAATCTTATCATTTTTCTCTTTTCCTGAGCACGTGTCCCAAGGAGCCTTCCATCCTCCTACAATCTAGACTGATCATGATTCGCTAGGCATGCAGCACACTGGCACACGCACGTCCCTGCACCCGCATCCATGCCCTCATCTCATCTCTGTGTTGTATCTGCTGTTCCCTGGAAACTTCTTTTTCCCTTTTTAGTGTATTATAATAATACTTTCAGACAAGTCTATTTCTGTGTAATTTACACTAAAGCAACAGTTATATACATTTCTGGTTTCAGGACACAAAACCTACCTGTCAAAGATCTACCTGTGTAAATTAATATGTGAATTCTATAAGTTTATCCATTAAAACAACTCTTTTGAAGTACAATACTGAGATAGGAGGCTTGCATTTGAAGGTTAATCTTCAAAAAGAGACCTGTAAAAATAGTAGCGTAATAAAATATTGCATGATTTACTGTGACCCTTAAAGTCGTAAAGCATTTGTCTTTTACAGTCACACTATGTGTTATGTGGGTTTTATATTGCACCATTATAAAAATTACTCAGGAAAGAACTGTGCCATCTAATATTATTAAGGCTTCACTCCCAAAGCTTGAAATGTAGTTCATCCTTCTCTGTCAACCCCATTCCAGTTTTAGGTAGACTAATTTATCAAAAGGAAATATGGACTTTGGGGAGAGAGATTAAATTGTAGGTGATCAAATGAACTTTTGTTTTAGAGTCCCAGATCTACCTTTAACAACTCCATTAAAATTCCTAAGCGAGGTGGCAGCCAAATCATCCGTCCTATTAACCATATGTGAAGTCATTCAGGCAAATACCAAGTTACATATAAAACAAGTTTACCTAAAACAGTTGTGTTTAAAAGAAAGATTTAGTCATTCTAAAAATATAACTTAAAAAATAGCAAAGTATGCACAACATTTAAATAACTATACCTTTTTAGACTGGTTCTCTTTAGCTTTAATTTCTTTTTCATAATGCATGCTTCTCCCACCCAGGGCTGAGAAATAATCTGCAGGTGAAGCCAGTATAACTAAGGCAACAGTTCTAGACGGTGGCCAAGAATACATGACTGTATTGCATGTCATTACAAGTCCCAGTAAAGATTTTAAGCTGGTCAGATCTTGCTGAGCGAGAGTGGGGAGGGTATACAATTTTTTTTTTTTTTTACCTTGACACCACTGGGGTTGTTTCTGCTTTTCTTCTTTTATCCAAAGCTGCCTCATTATCTGCAGGGATGATACCCAGTGAAATACACCCCTGCCCTGTTTGGATCAGAGAAACAAGAAAAGACATATCCTGATCTCCCTACCCTGTTGTGCAGGCGGATGCCACTCTCGGACTCTCACGATGGCAGATACTGACCCATCTTCTGTATGGCCTCTGACTGCACAAGACTCTACCTGTTTCTGTGTGAGAAATATTGGGGAAGAAATGAGGGTGGCCGGATTCCCAGTGACATGGCTACAGGGACCGGTAACCTTTAAAGATGTGGCCGTGGAGTTCACTCAGGAAGAGTGGATGATGCTGGGCTCCGCTCAGAGAAGTATGTACAAAGACGTGATGCTGGAAAACTATATAAATCTCATCTCGGTGGAGTATCAGTTATGCAAGCCTACCGTGATCTCCCCGTTGGGTCAAGAGACAAGAACTACGAAAAGAATTCTTCAAGGCACCTATCCAGACTGGGAGATTCAAATTAAAACCAAAGAATCAACTAAGCAGAATGTTTTTTGGGAAAAAACATCCAATGGAGTGAAAATGGTAAGCTTCACAGTGGATGATTGGTCTTCTACATTAAGGGAAGAGTGGGAATGCCATAAGATCGGAAAACAACACAAGACCCCAGAGGGTAATTGGAGGCAAGTTACATTTACCCAGAGGCAAACGGCATATCAGGACAGAGTCTCTGATGATCATGACTTAGAGGAAAACTCCACGCTTGCATCAAAACTTGTTTTTTCGAAGAGAGTTTCTACCAGCAAACATTGTTATCAATGTTACTTAGATACTGAGTGTTTGAAGCACGATTCGGTTTTAAATAATTATGAAAAAAACTCTGTAAGTGAGACGCTCTGTGACAGTCGTGACTGTGATAGAGCACTGTGGCATCTTGAAAGTATTCAAGCAGCACAAAAAGTGCACATATGCTCCAAACATGGTATGGACTTGAAAAAGAATGTGCTTCCTGTATGTAGCACTTTTCATGCGGTAGGGAATTCCTGTGAATGTAATGAAAACCAAACCTTCTGTCATTCACCCCTGAAGCAACAGGAGCGATCTCCTACTGGAGACAAACGTGAATGTAATCAGTGCGGAAAAACCTTCAAAAGGGTTTCTAATCTTATTTTGCACAAGAGAAGTCACATGGGGGAGAAACAATACGAATGTAAAGAATGTGGGAAAGTCTTCAGTGATTCCTCAACCCTGAGGAGACATGTAAGAACTCACACCGGCGAGAAACCCTATGAATGTCATCAGTGCAGAAAAGCTTTCAGTCAAAAAACATCTCTTAAGGCCCACGTGAGAACTCACACCGGAGAGAAACCTTATGCATGTCACCACTGTGGAAAGTCCTTTGGCACAAGTTCCTACCTTGTAGTGCACAAGAGAACTCACACTGGGGAGAAACTCTATGAGTGCAGTGACTGCGGGAAAGCCTTCAACACAAGCTCTCACCTTAAAGTTCACAAGAAAATACACACTGGAGAGAATCTCTACGAGTGCAACGACTGTGGGAAAGTTTTCAGTGGTCTCTCATCCCTCAGAATGCATGTGAGAACTCACACTGGTGAGAAACCTTACGAATGCACGGAGTGTAGGAAAACCTTCAGTGTTTCCTCTTCCCTCAAGAGACACGTGAGAACTCACACTGGAGAGAAGCCCTATGTGTGTGCGCGCTGTGGGAAAGCCTTCAGTCAGAGTTCTTCACTTATCATACACAAGAGAATTCATACTGGGAGAGAATCCCCGTAATTGCTGGCAATGCGGAATTGCCATTTTCATGATCTCAGGGTGGACCCCACGCTCATTATTTCTGTCCTTTAAAGTATGCATTGACGGCTAAAAAATAGTCCTTTAAGCACTCCTTTGGCTATATAAAACATATTGCTCTGTCACTTCATTTGGTTTTGATTCTAAGTGTTGTCTAATATTTTGACTTTTTGATCCATACCTATTTAGAATTATGTATTTGCATTATGTGAGGTAAAGTTTTCAGTTTCTTATCGATTTTTAAGTTAACTGCATTATGTTCAAAGTATCTGGACTATATAGTACTGTATTGACATATTCTTCAGCTGATTTCGGCCATGTGGCAGATGTTGCTAGTAGCCAATTAGACAAGCTCGTCTTCCCTACTGATGACCCGGTTTTAGCTCCCAGTACCGTGTCTGTTTACAAAACTCTTCTCGGCCTCCTTGCAGCCGAGTGGAGCCATCTCTCTCACTCCTGATTAATCGAAAGTAGTATCAATAGGGACAGACCTGTCTGGTTTTGCACTTTGCCTTTCTGCGTTCCCCTTTCTTTTCCCTTTGAATCTTTCATTCCTATAGCTTCCGAAGGAGCCATCTTGTGACCATGAGAATGACAACCATGGCCTAAGGATGGAGCAGGAGAAAGAGATCCGGTTCCTCAAAGACATCTTCAGATAGCTGGACCAGCACACGCTGCTTACGCCTGGACGTATTTTTACATGGGAAAGATAAGCTTATGGCTTTTCTTAAAAGCAGTGCACGAATGCAGTCAATACAGTAATCTTGTTAGACACACACACACACACACACACACACACACACACACGTAGAGCGAGCTGTTTTGTACTGGATGTACACTTTGTCCTTGTGTGAGATCGTCTTAAGTGGCATTCAGAAAGGGCACTTGTGCTCCACCTGCCTGGGGTCGCACTTCTCTACCAGTCCTGGCCCACCGGAGTCTTGGCACGCCGGCCGCTGCGGACCCGGGCTGTCACCCAGCGCGTCTCACCCAATTTCATCGCAGCAGCCCCGTGACTGGTTTCCCTGCCTCGCCTCTTACTTTGTTGCACTGTTCTGTGCAGCTGCCACCGCACCCTTCTGTCATTTTTTTAATATCATTATTCCTGTTGCTGTTTTGAATTCTGAAACTGATACATGCATCTGAGAACAGTGTAAACAGCCTCTGCTACCCGAGAGAAGGGAAAGCCTTTGCTCACATTCTCCTGCCTTGGACACTAGCAGTGTAGACGAGTGTGCATTCAGTCAGACTGGATTCCACGTACATGCGAATGTATTGCTTCATGAAAATTGTCATACCTTTCGTTCAATCTCTTTTTAAACATATGTCCTACGTGTAGTGGACGTTATATGCTATTTCATCCTTAATGGCTGCTTAGAAGTTGATTCTGTGGACGTAACATGTTTTCAGTGAATCCCCCTCCAGACGTCTTTTAACAACACTGCCGTGAACAGAACTTTCTGCGACACTTTGCTTTCCTTTCTTCTGCTCATCACACTGCTCTCAGGGTGATCCCTCTAAAGCACTGATGTGATTGCATTACATTTCACTTTCAAATCTTCCCCTGGTTTCATCCTCCTTTAGGATAAAATCTTTTTACAAGAACTTTCACGCTAAAACTCCTGCCTGCCTTTTCAGACCACCTTCCTTGCTCTGCGTCTCATTACTCTCTGGCCTGGTCATCTTTCAGGGTGAATCACCCTGTGATTTCTTTAACACTTTCACACCATCACAGTATTGCCTAGAGCTGTGGTAGGGTGGGAACTTTGTCTAAATTGTTCACTATTTTATTTCAAGTACTTAGCCCATAGTAGCTACTCATTTAGACATTGAAGGTTTTCCAGTTAATTTTTTAACTTGGTACTTCTGCAGAAGCTTAACTTAACATGAGGGATGGGTTTTAAGTGACTGTAAGGCAAAAATTGGATGGAATCTCACCCAGCATAGCAAGATACTCCATCGTGACAGGCGCACAGAAGGAAACCACACAGAGAACTGCAGCTCACTGTTTGTTAGTCGTCTCCCTCTCCCCTCCCCTTTCCTCCCCCCATCACAAGCTTGTATAGTTGCTTCTGCATGGTCAGGGTCCCCATGCTGCTGCATTGTGTGCTCAAAGGAGGGAAGTGACCCAGCGTTGGTGAGATGCAGTGTCCCCCTCTAGGCTAGTGACGGGAGTGTAAATTAATACAGACTCCCTTGATAGGTCAGAAATACGTGTCCAAAGTGAGAATATTACAACCTTTACCCTAACCATTTCTGAGCTTTTAGAAAAGAACTCTTCCTTCAAGCATGTATAAGTAACAACAGTCATCTGTTTCATGCTCTAGTGAAAAACGAAAATTCCTAAATTCCCAGTGACAACTTTGTTTTTTTAAAATTATGTCCATAAAGTGGAATAGAATGCAGTCATTAAAATGCAATTAAATATTTATTGAAATGTGGGGATGTATTTACTATATTGTGATTTTTAATACAATTATAAAATATCGAAGTATGAACATGTTTTTATTAAAATATATATTATAGATATATGTGTACATTGAAAATAGCCTGGAAAAACATATATAAAAATGATACCTATGTGTTAAGTTTTCTAGTTTAAATGGTAAACAAAGCTCAGTGGGTATTTTTTTAAATTAAACAATTCTATCATGAATTTCTTAATAAATATCAAAAGTATGGCTTTTAATGTCTTCAAAATTGTAAATTGATCTTTTTAGGCTGTTGGATATATAGAGTCTATCCCTTTTGTAAATAAGAATTTTTTTTTTTTAATTTCAAAATTACCTTTCAACCACCTTTTCTATCTCCAGCTTTTTATAGGAAAACTCCTTGAAAACTCTGCTAAAGGGCATGGGCTCTTTTTAGCCCTTTACTGGGGGACCTGGACGGAGAGACAAAAAGAGCTACGTAGAACAGCAAAGGCGGAAGTCTTCGTTCAGACCTTAGCATATTCAGAGGGGTGGGGAAAATTGTTAGGTGTGGGTAGGAGGAGAGCATATGCAACAGGTTTGGAAAGTAGGCCAGACCATAAAACCCTCTCCAGGGATGGCACAAGTTTATTTTTCATTCAAAGAGCTATGAGAAGCTCCTTACGAACTTTTCATAAGAGATTGAAATTGCTTATTTTAAAAAGACCACACTGGCTGTTGTAAAAAAAAAAAAAATCTTAGTTTAGGAGTCTATTGTAGTAGTTCATGTATGAAATTTGACAGGAAATAGTCTCATTTCCTATCCAGAGTTCTTTTAGGACAAGTTGATAACAATTTTTAACAAATAGGAAATTCAGACTAACGTACATCATGACTGACACTCACCTGTAATTTCAGAAGTGCATGTCGTACGCCAGACATGAAGTCAGAAGATCCACAGGGAGTTTCTCTTTTCCTCTGATAGCTTGAGGGGCTAATCGCCTCAGTCCAGGCACAGATGGAGCTGGGTCAGAGACCGGATGAGTTTTTAGTATGACTCAGTTTACCTCTACTTAGCCTCTATATTCTGGATGAGTCTCCTAAGCTTTTCAATCTGAGGGCATGGCAGGGCTAGTCTTAACCTTCTGCCCCTTGACAGTGGCGTGAGGACAGGGCCGACTGCGTTCCAGGCAGTGACTCCTCTTCCTGGTGGGTTGTTCCTTCCTAAGTACCACGGGTGCTGCAGAAATTTCCTCATAGAAGCTTTTCATCTCACTCCCCAGCCTCCAGCACAGCCTGGAACCTCAGCAAAAGTCGTGGGAGAGAACCAGCTGTGCGTTTGGGGCTTCTCACGTTTCTCATCGGCCACTTCAAGCTCAAACGACCTCATGACTTTCCTTTCCCCAGCAAAGGCTCTTTCCTGGGCCAGGCCCAATCTTCCCACATCCCAAATCAGAGCCCACCCCGACATTCCCATGGAGATAGCAGACATCGAAATTCGGATTCTGCATGTAGAGGAATGGCAGCCTCTTTCGACCAGGTTCCTGCAGCTCTCCGTCATTCCATTCCCAAACAAGTTCTTTTGGGCAGGGTTCAGTCGGCCCCATTCCTCCTGAGAGAAGTCGATGGCCACATCCCCGAAAGTTACAAACTTCTGAAGTGACAAGTACATCTTGTTCACCAAAGACCTGCTCCGCACGGTGTCAGGGAGTGATAATGCTGGCCACACTGTGGGAGGGGGCGGGGCTGTACAACAGAGTTTTTCTGGTAGAGTTAGAGGCTTTGGGTAATTCTAGAAAAGCAATTGTTAGGCGACAGCTATGTGTTGTTACACTGAGTGAGAAAGAAAAATGCTAACCTCTCATTCTGTGAAATATTTACACAGACATGAAAAAATGAGGCACGTATTCAAGCACTAAATTGCATGTTGCATATACTAGATGCAAGGGAGGTTCTTCCAGGAGGCAGGCAGAGGCCTCAGAGATAACATAGACCTTTAAATGGAACATTAAAAAATGGGCAAGGTGTCCACGCAAAGTGAGAAAACCTGATTTATTTTAACAACAACAAAAGTGCTTACAAAAGAAATATTCTCACGGTAATGCAGCAGACGAGGAAAACTACCTCGGCATTTTCCGGTGGTGTACCTTACATTTCCAACTGAGGAAGACACATCTAGTCAGATTCGAGGATACACGTGCGTGAGCATAGCCTCAAATCCAAACAGTCTCGAAGTTAGAAAGATACCGAAAAATGTTCTATGATCATGCTTGTATTTCCACGAAAGCACACTGCTCTTCTCTGTGTCAATATTGTGGTAACTGCATTTTCAGAATCACACAGGCTGTGGGAAAAACTCAGCAAGTACTAGATTAATTTATTATGTCAAAAGATTTATTAATAGCTTTCTTTTCTCAGATATCTGCCCCTAAAAAAAACATTCCCGCACTGATTCCCTCCGGTATGACTTCTCAGAGTTCTAAGATTTTCCTACGCCTCCCACGACGTACTTTCCCCCTGTGTGATTTCATAGCTTTAAAATATTGCAGGTCAACCTATATTCAGTTCACTTATAGGGCTGCTTTTTCTTCTTAGAAGAGTGTTTTAAAATTTAATAAATACTGCATGGTACATGAAGGCATTCCCCAAATCACTGCTTGTGTAACTTTGCTTCGTCACGAAGTTTCTGATGTCCAGGAAAAGGGGTGCCCTTACCTTTGCCTTCTATCCTACTTGGGATGACAGACGCCGAGTGGGAGCTGACCACTGATTAAAAGCGTTCTCGCTCGGACTGAACACGCATCTCTTCCCTCAGGGCGAGGGTTAGGTACTGACTGACTTCATTTTCTGGGGTTACACAGAGAAAGAGCAGCTTTAATGGCTTCCCCACCTTTTCCTGTTTTTTTTCCTCTCATTTCAACACATTCACGTAAGGCTCTGGAGTCAAAGTTAAGGCATCAGCTGCTATTTCCTTTCTCCAAGTCTTAGGTTTTCTCGACAGTGTGAATTCCCTGGTGCGCAGTGATAAACGGAGGGTAACTAAAGGAATTTTCGTACTCATAGGCGTTCTCGAGAGTGTGTGTTCTCTGATGTTTGGAAAGGTTCGAGCTCCAGCTGAAGGATTTATTGCACACCTTGCACACATAGGGCTTCTCGCCAGTATGAGTTATCTGGTGTAAGATGAGGGAGAAGCTCCGACTGAAGGTTTTGTCACACTCGGCACACGCGTAGGGTTTCTCTCCCGTGTGGATTTTCATGTGCTGGATAAGGGATGCGTGCCACGTGAAGACCTTGCCGCACTCGTCACACTCGTGGAGCTTTTCCCCAGCGTGAATCCGCTGATGCTTGATCAGGAACGAGTGGCAGCGGAAGGCTTTCCGGCACTCGCTGCATTCGTAGGGCGTTTTGGTGGCGTGGATGCTCTGATGCCGGGTCAGGTGTGACGAGCGCCGAAACGCCTTCCCGCACTCGACGCATTCGTAAGGCTTCTCCCCGGTGTGCGTGATCTGATGACGGATGAGTTCTGAGCCGCTGCTGAAGGCTTTCGCGCATTTCCGGCACACGTACTGCTTCTTCCCGATGTGAATTCTCTGATGGCGGGTGAGGTTGGAGGCGCGGCTGAAGGCCTTCCCGCATTCCAGACACTCGTAGGGTTTCTCCCCGGTGTGTGTCCTCTGGTGCTCGACGAGGAAGGAAAGGTAACTGAACGTTTTACGGCAGTCCTTGCACTCGTGGGGCTTCTTGCCAGTGTGGATCATCTGATGCTTCACGAGGTTGGAGATCTGGCTGAAGGTCTTCCCGCATTCCTTACACACGTACGGCTTTTCCCCAGTGTGAGTTCTCTGATGCAGCACGAGGGAGAAGCGCCGGTTGAAGGTCTTCCCACATTCCCGGCACCCGTAGGGCCTCTCCGCGGGGCTGACGCCATGCTGAGACAGGGCGGCCTGACGAGAGCCCGCCCCTTGCCTGACACATCCCTGACTTCTCTGCAGCATCGCAGTTACGTCCTCGCACTTCCAGCCCCCTTTCAAACTGGGACGTTCGGGGCCAAGGCTCAGAATGCTTTCCTTTATCAGGTACTGCGATGAGTCAGCTTCGTATATGATATTTTCTGGAGAAAACTCTCTGATCTCATCATTTGACTCTGAAACTGAAAAAACAAAGCTAATGGGTTTTTTTGTTTTGTTTTGTTTTTCCCCCTATATTGAGTAAAATAAATCCATTGTTCCCTTTTCAATGAGACAACCAAATTAAAAATATTCTTGGCATTTCACAGCTTTTGTAGTTGTCATACGTGACTTTGAAATCCGAGCATTCTCCCCAGAACTTCACAAGACATCCAACAGAGGAGAGATTTAGGTGAACAGGAAGAAAGATTAAATACAAGTATCTGAAGATGGGGAGAAAATAGACCTATGAAGAAGACAGGTAACTGGGAAGGAGAGGTCGTTAGTTGTCCTCACGTCCATTTACACTTTATTTGCTGCCAGAATGAACTGGAATTGAAAATTTTGTTAATGCTGCTGATAAACTGCACGTGCCCACAAAGGCATCAGACTGGTCACCTGGCGCCTTCGGAACATCTTATAGTGGCCTAATCCCAACGAATAAAGGTGTCTCTGAAAACGACTCCCTATGATCCTCACTCTGACACCACTCTACAAACTTAGACGAGGACATGGCAACGACTCCGAAACGGTAGCCCTGTGTCCTCGTCTTGCTTCCAACACGTCTGTTTTTCAAACCGTAGCTGGGACGTCCTCACTAAAACGCTCGGCTGCCTAAAATCTTGTGGTGACTCCCTGCTAGCCTAGGAAGGACGGCCCGGTCCATCGACGTGACTCGTCCAGCTCCTGCTTCGTCTGCCCAGTGCCTTCGTTCCCACCACGTTCACCCCTTACCGTCACACCTCCGCTCAGCCTACACTGAGCCTCGCATTTTCAGGTCATTAGCTATATTTCTACCTGCTGCAACGCTGTCTTCTTTGCTGCAAAACACAAGCTGAGTGGTTCCAGCCCTGCAAAGGTGGAGTGAGTCACTCCAACTTGTCTCTCCCGCTGACCGCAGTGAAACACCGTGGCCGGGATGAGAGCACGGAGCAGCGGCCTGAGGAAGGGCAGCAAGCTGCCTGGGGAAGGAAAACCAAACTCGAAGGGACACGGAACCGGTGGTGAGTTTCCTGGGGGTTCTCCCTCCCCCAGTCGCTCCAGGCCTAAGGGCACAAGCGGCCGACGCGAGGAGCGCGCAGGTGTGAGAAGGCGCTCCTGCTTCTGCTCCAGGTGGGCGAGGGGGCCGGCTCCGGCCGGAGAAATCCTGTTTCTGACTGTCACCCTGTTCACCCTGCCCAACAACATGGCACCCTGCAGCAGCAGGGGCCACATGGGCGAGTCAAACTCCAAGGCAGGGTGACCTTTCTCTCAGCACCAAAGTCTGCTGTTTTAAGAGCACAGAGCTTAGTACTCACTTTTTTTTTCTTTTTCTCTACCCCCTGGTTGCTTGGCTAAACAGGCTGACACAGTCACGGGAAGTGCATAACGGACGGACAGCTAAAGGTCGGCTTTCTATGCAGAAGAACTGACGGAACAGAGGGGCCCTGGAGCCAGGAAGGGGGGCGGAGACTGTGAGGAATGGAGCTCAAGGAGGTGACCCCATACACTGTGTAGGAAACCGTGGGTCTACCCCTGAGCTGTGCATGGTGGGTCTGACCCTAAATAGCATACCAAAGCCTGTGAGAACTAAAAAAGGGGACCCCACTGCCCAAGTTCCAGAAAGGCCACTAGGAGGTACATGTGCGGGACGAATACACTAGGCCTACAGGGGCTGTGAAACCAGGGTGTCACTGGACCCACAAACACAGAAGACACGTTAGACCCCGTGGCCTCGGTGTGTCCATGGTGACAGCCTGCTTATATGAACATCTCGACAGAATCTAAACGAGACCCAAGGTCTTCAAATATCAAAATGAATACGTCACAGCCCAAAGTTATAGGACATGCAGAAAAATATGAAAATTTCATCACGCTGCATAAAAATACAATCCAGCTATAAGACGCGTTTGTGGAGCATTTATATATAGACAGTACATTAAAAGAATGTTAGGCAAAACTGTTATTTGTAGTGTGAAAACAATATTTCAATTATATAGAGAATGTCCCTATACTTTATACACGATAGTGAAGTGCTATGCAACGAAAGTACTGTGTGAAGTCAAGATAGCTGTGATTTACATTATTCGGCAAAACGAGGGTGGGGTGAGGCAAATGCAACAATACGTCATCCACTATAAATTCATAACTATGGCTATCCAGATTTATGCAAAAATAGAAAATATGAACAGAAAGGAATAGTGAATCCAGAAACATACACAAAAATAAACATTAAATTTATGACAAAAACAGTGAGGGAAAGGACACACATGTCAATATGTGGTACCAGAAATAAATGGATCTCCATAAGAAGACATCAAAATTGACAACTAAGTCACATGACATGCGCGCACACACACACACACACACACACACAAATAAAATGGACCATGGATAGAAATGTGAATGGCAAAATGACTAGGCCTAAAACACCAACCAGAAATCCCTTTTTTCTCACTGCTGAGCTTCCAATCTCAGGACCTCTAACGAAGTTATTTACAGACTTATTTTATCTCACTAGGGTGTATCTTCCTTGGTGGTTATTTCACTTTTGTGTGCCTTCTACTCTTTGTAGCACCTAAGAAAAAGTCTTAAGATTAAAATTCACTAAATATTGCTAAGAGAATATATGGGTGAATGAATAAGCCCCTCAATTAACTAAAGAGTAATGAATTAATCTTTCAAAGGCGGTTAAATAGAACAGCAATATACCAAAAAACATACACACCTTTCAATTTAGGCAACAGAGGCATATGCCAATTTCAAGAAAGAAAGAGAGATGAAAAGGAAGTGACATTCAGAGCCCAAACAGCTAATAATGAAGGACACAGGTATCTGTGGGACAGTGGGGGACAGGACAAGGAACACAGAAGGTGGACGGGTAAGAGGGTGTGAAGTGGTTGTTTACACAGTTGTGGGCAAGACTTCAGTCTCTGTTCTCTGCTATCTGTGAGGGAAAACTTTCCGAACAACATATAAAAATGTACCACCTTCTCATCGACTGGGTGGTTTGTTACTGAAAATATTTCCCTACCAGCTTCTAACTCACTCACCTGCACACAGATGTCTTCTCACATTTCCTCTCCCCAGCCAGGGCTCTTTTCCTTGCTCCAAAAAGTAAACCAAATCTGGCTTAGAGAAGTTAAGACCTGCTTGCAGAAAACGAAACAAATGCAAAATCAGTCCTTGAATCCTCAGAAAAGAGAGACCATTAAAAGAAACGAAGTATGATAAATGTCTGAAGACTAGGTGCGGTTATAATCCCCATTTAAAAACTAATAATAAAAAACAAATAACATAGCCCCCTTGAGAGATTCACCAGGTCATCGAGATTCACAACAACCACACTGAAGGTCAGATCCCGGCTGAGGGGAGACTGCGGGGCAGGGGGGCCACTTACCCAGCGAGACCAGGTGGCCGTAGGTCTCCAGCATTACTTGTCTGTACAAGTCTCTCTGAGCGGGCCGAAGCCATTCCCACTCCTCCTGGGAAAAGTCGATGGCCACATCTCTGAATGTCACTGAGCCCTGAAATGACACACAGATTTCTGCACAACCAGCACCAGTGCTTCGAAGGCCATGAGCGAGGAGTGAGATGAGTCCCACCGTGGAGGTGGACAGCGAATACAAGCAGTGGCAAGGGGAATCTGCAGAATTCTGAGTAATTAGTAAGAGTATAACTAAGAGCTTATCTGTTTATTTTGCTGTGTAATGAAAAAAAGGAGGAAAAAAAACATATGTCATTTGTCCTGAGATCATGTACAATTTTGTGAAAGGTAAAAGAGTTTACATGTGAACAGCGTGGACTTCTGGCTTTGGTTGTGAAAATTCTTAAGGTCCTACATAACTTTATAAATAGTGAAGACGATTCCTTTGTGTTTAAGAGGCAATGAACAGTTTCCTTAACACTAGATGATTTTAACGTGATGGCAAGAGTGTCTTCGTGGTAACGAGCTACAGCAGACAGCAGCGGCACCCTTGAAATGAGACACACACTATCAAATTTGTCACACTCCTCCTCATCCCTGAAGAAACAGCTGTGGAACTTAGAGGCGATTTTAGAAATGTCACAGAACAAGAATAAGCAGTCAAGTACAGGAACCTCCCCAAAGGGAACGTTAATACCTCTGACAATGGGACCTAAAGCTTTTTCCCTCAGGGTGAGTGAGAATCATAAGTCCCTGCTTTACAGCCTGGTTTTGCATCATTTGAGTGATCCATTAGCTGTCAGGCCTGAAAAGGAATTTTAGAAGATCCCACACCAGTAACAGCCCTAAATGCATGGCAGAGTTACGTTTTACAGTTAAAAAAAAAAAAAAACCTGTTCTAAGTGATAACAGATTATTGACTAAAAGAAGAAGAAGCTACTTCCTAGAGGAAACAGTAGGATTTGCAGCACAGGCGGAAACTGGACTCATCAGCCAGACTTGGAGAACCTCTGGATCTGGAGATAAGTGTGACAAAAAGATAGACAAGTGGCACTGAAAACAGAGGGACTCATTTGGAATGGCTGGTCTTCTTATTCCCCACGTCTGTGAAGCATAACTGTCAGCCAAGCACTTAGCCACAACCGAAACAAAAAGAGTCCGTGTTCCTTGCTAAATAAAGTTAATGTCCCGTCTGAAAAATGAACTCTGAATTCAGAGATTTAGTTTGCTCACTGCTGCAGTCCCACGAGCTAGGATGGGCTATGCATTAGAATCGCTTGGAGGGACAGTTAAAAACGCAGACTGCTCAACCACACACCGAGTTTCTGGTTTAGAAGGTCTGGGGCGGGGCTCGTGCGCACAATCGGTTCTCAGGGGACGCTGACACTGCGGGTCCAGGGATCACGGTCTGAGGTGACCACTGATTCAGGTGCTCACGGTAGATGGTGGGTGAATGAATGAATGAATGAATGAAGGGCTGCTGGAGCCAGACGCATACAGTAATGCTCTTCTCTTTGTAATAAGGGGGGAGAGGAGGCGACGTCACCGCCGGCGGGCCCCCGTCCTTCAAACCCTGAGGCAGCCCGGCCGTCGGCATCCCCGCCCACGGCGCAATGGCCTCGGGTCCGCCCCTCACCGGTCCGGGCAGGGTCCCGCGGGTCTGCGCAGCAAAGCGTTTCCGAAGGGAAAAATGCCTACGTCCCCGAGTGCTGACATACAGCTGCTTTTAGGAGGAAGAACAGAAACGCCAGCTTACCTGAGACATGGCTCACGGGAGGGACCGAGGACAGGAGAGTGCAAAACGGCAGAGCTGGCAGGGAGAGAACGGGGACCTGAGCGCGCGGGTCCCCCAGCCGGGGCAGCGGGCGCGTCACAGGGCACAGGGCGCCCTCCTGCCGCGGCGGGGGCCCCGGGAAGCCTCGCCTGACCCGCAGCCCCAGTTCCTCCTGCTTCAACGGGGTCGCAGGACAGCGCGCTTCCTCCGCGATTCTGGCAAGGCGGGCGAAGCGCTCCGAGCCCCGGGATCCCGGTGCGGGCGTGGCGGGCCCCTTTACCTACAGCCCGCACAAGAAGGCCACACTCGGCTCTGCGTCCAGGGTCCCCACAGCCAGCGACCCGCGAGCCGCGCCTGTCGGAGGTTCGGGGACCGGTATGCTGGATCAGGCCGGGACGCCGCGACAACTGCACTTCCCAGGATCCGCCGCGGCCTCCACGCGCGTGGGAAGAAGGCTCCGGCTTACGTACTACAACTCCCAGAACACCCCACGCTCACGGTGCCGGAGGCCGAGAAGGCAGATCTCAAACTACACCTCCCACAATCCACCGGGGCCTCAGCGCGCAAGGGAGGAAGGCTCCCGCTCACGCACTACAACTCCCAGAACGCCCCACGCTTACAGAGTGGAGACCGAGAAGGCGGACCTCAGACTACACCTCCCGCGACCCACCGGGGCCTCAGCGCGCGAGGGAGGAAGGCTCCCGCTCTCGCACTACAACTCCCGGAAAGCACTGCGCCCACAGCGCCCGAGATAGGGGGCCGGGGTGTTCAGACGACTACACTTCCCAGGAACCACCGCGGCTTCGGCGCGCGTGGCGTGAAGCGTTCCCCTCATAAACTACCAATCCCAGAACGACCCGCGGAGGCACTCATGGCGCGTCGAGACAAAGGCCACTCCCCAGGCAACCACGACTCCCCAGAACGCTTTGCGACCTCAGCCTGAGCCTAAACGCTCCACCCTCGGACTACAACTCCCAGAACCGACTGCGGCCGCAGCATGTCCGTGAAAGACTTCCGGCTTCCGATGACTGTAATGACCAAGATTCCCGGCGGACTGCGATTCCCAGAGACCTTCGCGGCCGGTGGAGCGTCCCAGACTACAGGCGGCCCGGGCAACCTATGGCAGTGGACTGTGTCCGAGCTGACGAGCTGTAGCCCCAAATCGTTAAGAAAACATGGTTTTGGGTGTCACCTCGTGAAAGCAGGGATGGCCTACCACCATTAGCAATGACCCTCCATCGACTTTATGCTCTTGATCCCCAAATGTAACGGACGGGACAGCAAGTTTTCTAATTATAAGCTCTAGATATGATGTGGGAACTGTGCTCCTTGGGTCGAGACCAGCGGGTCAGAAGAGTAGCCGCTCTTTGAAGGGGCATTTGACGCACGAGGAGCAGAAAGGGCTGCTGTTACACAACAGGACGGTGAGAAATGGGTGGGCTCAGGTGATCCACCTGCGTCCTTCTTGGGACTTCCTTTCCTAAGTGTGATGGTAAATGGACAGATAGAGCAGGACGGGACTGAAAAGGGCATAGTGACTCGGGCTCAGGAATGAGGGTCCAGGTCATGCCACCAAAGCCAGCAGAAGTGGTAACTGTGTGAGGAGAATCTGGGTTGGGTACTAGAAGAGAAAATTGCAACAGTAGGTGCTGTGGCTTGTCCTACCGATCTTCCTTCCCTTAGTCCCTCCTCAGGGACCTAATATCGGGAGAGTGGACATAAACTGGGCAAGCCAAGGACCGTGTATTCAGAGGAATGCAGAGCCCAGATCCGTGGTCAAGGAAGGGTTGGCAGCCCAGCGGCAGGTGGAGTGGTCAGCGACTGCCTCCAGTTGCCAGCGTCTTCAGAGCTGACCTCTGCTGAAGAGCTGCCTCACCTGAGACGGCTCCCTTCCCAAGGCAGCCAGCCTCAGGTAACTGAGCAACTAAAGGTTGTAACAGCCTGACCACCTTGGCCCGGTCTGAGAGACTTTTAAGAGAAAGACTTGTTTCAGAGTTCTGACTTGGACAAGATTTCAACAACCTACAATGATTTTGACTTCTTGATCTCATAGGTCCTTTCCTATTTACTCTCCCATCACTTCACAGCCATCGCGCCTCAACAAACATCTTGCTCTCCAAACTTCATTTCAGCATCTGCTTTGAGAGAACCCAAATGTGACAGAGCCTGACTACTCTGTTAGGAATATTTTGAGTTCTAAGTAACAAACACAACTTGCACCAGCTGAAGCAAACATGGGGATTTATTGGAAGGATATCTGTGATATCTCACAGAAGAATCCAGTGATCAAGGTGTGAACAAGGCAAAGGTGAACATACACTGCAAAACAAGAACCAGATGCTGGGACTCTTCAGGACCGTTCTGGACTTTGCTTCCATAGCATCTTCATTCTTCTCTCTACAGACTATGCTTCTTCATGTGGAAGACACAAGGCCACTAACAGCACCCATATTTATATATTAAAACTTCAGTTGCTAAACTTATATAGAAATACCAGACAGTCCCAGCTTTCCAGAATCTTTCTAATGGAAAAAAAAATAAAACATGCACTGAGGACATTATCGTAGTGATAAATACATATACAGGCTCATGTAAGTTGGATAGGCATTGACAAAAGGGCATTTAGCAGCCATATATTTGCAAAAAGCATATGAGATGGTAGAAATTTCAAGGAACTATAAGTAGTTCAAAGGAGGCCAAAAAAAAAAAAAAAGTATGTAGGAAGAAAGATGAAGTATTCAGAAATGAATAGGCATGTATTTTGTATAAAACTCTGATATCATTGGTATATTACACTTTCTTAAGTCCACAATTAGCCACATATTTCAACACAAGTATAATCAAAATTGTCTTAAAATCACTGCTCTGTATGAGGGTGAAACAGACCTAAATGTAGGTGGAAAAAATATGCATACAGCTGCAAGGGTTATGGTTGAGTCAGCCAGCACCTCGGCCAGGACTAGGTACTGAACATGAGCTTGTTGGTACCATCTTTGCAGACTAACAATTTCACTGAAACTGACAACCTGGCCATATATTGCCAAAATGAGGAAATAATTGACTGACGTCTCAAGTGTAGATACTATTACTCTATTCTGCTATTTTAAACAAATATTATCATATTAATCTGGTATTCTTTGGGTCCATTTTATCTCAAGGTTCCACGGTGATGTTTTTGAAACCAAAATATCAGGAATATATGGATCCATACAGAGATAACTATCAGAAGGTTATCAAGGACCACAAAAGCTGAAGAGAAGGCATTCTTGGGACAGGCCTCAAAATTCACAGACTGGACCTCCAAAAAACCTATTATTTACCAAAAGGAATACAACATAAATTGTCCTCTGTAGCATTTTCTCCAGGACAGTGGAGAAACCTGGGTGGTGAAAGAGGAAAAGTGATGCTTCCTCCACTGGGTGTGCTTCCGTATTCCACCTCAGTATGACTTACTGTGCTCCACGAGCCTGCAGGGAAATCCACTCGAACACTGCCTTTCTTTCTTCCTGAGGTGGGGTTTGTGGTGAAATTCGATAAGGGGAAACATAGGGACACATTTCTTGTAGTTTTCTGAGGTAACATGAAAAAGTCAAACTGAAAATATACTTTCAGAATCACAGCCCTCTCGTGAAACTTCAGAAGAGAGCGCTCAGTGAGTTCCACACGACGTTCCTGTGTCCGCGTCAGATATTTCGATGAACTAGACCTCTGTTGTCAGCCTTCGCTACGACTACCTGCCGACCCTTACTTACCAAAAAGGAAAACTGCTCTTGGGTATTCAACCAATAGGCCAGTGCAGAAGTTCCATGATCTAGTGAAGGAAGTACTAGGTTTAACTGCTTAATATTTAATAAAATAATCTAGAATTGGAGTATGCAAAATTTGGAAAATTTCAGACAACAGACTCCTTCAAGACTTAATAAATCTCTAGGACTAGGGGAGAGACTCATGATAGACGGAAAGAAAAATATGGAGAAAAAGCACAAAGTAAAACATCACCCAATAACTACCTGTTCACTTACAAATGTCTACTTCCCCCATCTGGTAAAATGACCTTCAGGTATGAGGGGGAAAAGGAGGACGTCCATAAATTTGTGTGAATAAAAATGGGGGTAACTGGATGCTTTTTAAATAACCACATGGAAAGACATAATCATCTGGCTGTTGAAATTCTGGTACAATGGTTTAGAAAATTACTCTCCATTGAAGTAAGTTTTCAACAATGATGCAAAGTAGGAAATAAAAGGAAAAAATACCTCTAGCATCAAAGGTGCAATACAGCACACTGATAAAAACAACTTGTGTATGAGAGAAGTACTGATTTTTCCATGTTTGGAAACAAGGTCAATGTTGGGCTTTTCTGAATTTTACTCCCATACAAAAAATACTGTTGATTTGTCAAGAAACATTGTAGAAAAGTCACTACAGAATTGTGACTAAGCTAGGAATGGTCCATGCATCTTCAAACAGTGCCATACTTACATAACGGTAAATCTAAATGTGAAAGATGCAACGTAAAGAAAGGTGGAACACAAATATTTCAAATGAGAAAAAAATGAAAACCTCATTTCCTAATACTTGTCTAGTTATTACAGAAATTTGCAGCAAGACAAAATAGGCTTCCTTGAATACATCAAAAATATATTTCTCACCACAAAATTTTGTTTACATTTTCTGAACAGTGACTCTTAAGCAATTGCTTCCTCTAATTTTTACAAGATAGTCTATGAAACACCAAAAACTTGCTAGCAGCACACAGAATCCATAGTTCACCACAGTAAATCAGAATACAAGTTGTCCTTGAGTTACATAGCATTTGATGTATATACCTGATGAATGGAAGCATCTCATTAAATGAGATTTTGCACACCACCACTGCCATTTACTTTGAATGCTGAGTAATAGTGTCCGCAAACCTTCCTTTTGCTCACTCCGTATATCCTGAATCACTATTGCTATTCTGTGGTGCCTGCCTTTAAATATTTAACGGAGTTTTATATGAACTGTCTCTCAGACTCTGAGAATGCATTAAGACTTTATACAACGTTGACTTCTGTTTACTAAAGAGAAAAGTCAGTAACACTAGACTCCTTTTATATGTCAACAAACTATTAATAGAAAAAAGAAATGTATTACTACTTGTTACTTATCTAGCAACACGTGATATCAGTTAATGCTTGTGCAGTACCAGTCAGAGAAAACCAGTGGCATGTGGTGTGTCTCGACAGACATCAGAGGCACAAGGTGTGTACGTCTCATTCTTTATCATAGGGAATTCCAGTATACAAAACACACTGTGACAAAGTAAGCCATAACCACCACTAGGAAATTCCTTATTGAGATGTTTCAGCAACTCAATTTATTCACATATATTTAAAACTTCATTCTTTCAAGTGAACATCTGTGAACCATTTAGAAATGGCTATTTTTGGTACCCATTTTTTCAAAAAAAGGATACAGCTTCCCTTTGTAGCATTATTTCTAGGGGCGCAGGTTTCCAGTGTCATTAAATCATTAGGTTCATCCACAGTATGAATTCTCTAAAACACAGCAGAGTTGTATTATTAGTGAAGATTGTCCCATACTTTGTGTTTTCATAGAATTTCATTCCTGAAGGCATTTTCTTTTATATGATAAGCTGTCATTTCTTAATGAAAATATTACCTCGACGGCCACATTCACAGGCTTTCCTTGATATAGCCTACTAAGGTTTTCCCCAGAGGGAATTTTCCAACAGCTAGTGAGGTTTGACCTAGAGGAGGCTGACATTCACAGTAATCCTCTCTGCTCCTAAGTTTTTCTAAGGTTTGACTACGGTTTGAAACGTTTTTGAGATCCTCATTTCACAGGCTCATTCTACTCCGTAAATTCTGATATACAGATGTGTCAATCTGCTGAAAGCTTGGCCCACATAATCTCGTTCAGAGTTGCCACCCAGTGGCCCCGTGGGGATGATGAAGACGTGCAGCTCAGTCCCAGAGAATGCCGTGTGACTGTGACCGGAAAGACGCGCCTGCATTTCCGGGAGTGCAGCGAGGTAAGCTCTCGTGTTAACTCCGTTTCTAGGGTTTCTTGGCCGTGTGAGTTCTCTGATGGTTAATGAGCTGTGACTTCTGGGAGAAGGCTTTCTCGCATTCGTGACACTGGTACGGCTTCTCTCCCGTATGAATCCTCTGGTGATTGACGAGCTGTGACTTCTGAGAGAAGGCCTTCCTACACTCACTGCATCCGTAGGGCTTCTCTCCCGTGTGCGTCCGCTGATGCGGGATGAGGTGTGACTTCCGCGAGAAGGCCTTGCCGCACTCGCTGCACGCAAAGGGCTTCTCGCCCGTGTGTATCCTCTGGTGATTGACGAGACTCGACTTCTCCCGGAAGGCCTTCCGACACTCGCTGCACTCGAAAGGCTTTTCTCCCGTGTGCGTCCTCCCGTGTCTCATGAGCTCAGACTTCTCGAAGAACGCTCTGCCACAGAGGCCGCACTCGAAGGGCTTCTCTCCGCTGTGAACCCTCTGGTGGGTGTTGAGCTGCGACTTCTGGGAGAAGGCCCTCTCGCAGTCGCCGCAGCCGTACGGCTTCTCGCCCGTGTGCGTCCTCCGGTGCGTGGCGAGGCTGGACTTCTCCCCGAAGGCCTTGCCGCAGTCGGGGCACGCGTAGGGCTTCTCGCCCGTGTGCGTCCTCTGGTGCGAGATGAGGTGCGACTTCTGGCAGAAGGCTCTCCCGCACGCGCCGCACGCGTACGGCTTCTCGCCCGTGTGGATCCGCTGGTGGTTCGTGAGGCTGAGCTTCTCGCCGAAGGCCTTGCCGCACGCGCCGCATGCGTGCGGCTTCTCACCCGTGTGCGTCCGCTGGTGCCTGCCGAGCTGCGACTTCCTGCTGAAGGCCTTGCCGCACGCGCCACACGCGAACGGCTTCTCGCCCGTGTGCGTCATCTGGTGCGAGAGGAGGTGCGACTTCTGGGCGAAGGCCTTGCCGCACTGCGCGCAGCCGTGGGGCCTCTCCCCCGTGTGCGTCCTCTGGTGGTTGGCGAGGCTGGACCTCTCCCGGAACGCCTTCCGACACTCGCGGCACTCAAAGGGCTTCTCGCCGGTGTGGACCGTCCGGTGCCTGACGAGCTCGGACTTCTCGAAGAAGGCCTTCCGACAGTCGCTGCAGCCGAAGGGTTTCGTCCCCGTGTGCGTCCTGTGGTGCGTGACAAGCTGCGACTTCCTGCTGAAGGCCTTCCCGCACTCGGCGCACCCGAAAGGCTTCTCGCCCGTGTGAATCCTCTGGTGGTTGATGAGATTGGACTTCTCGCTGAAGGCCCGCCCGCACTCCCCGCACCCGTAGGGCTTCTCCCCCGTGTGCGTCCTCCAGTGTGATATGAGGTGCGACTTCCGCGAGAAGGCCTTGCCGCACTCGCCGCACTCGTACGGTTTCTCCCCCGTGTGCGTCCTCTGATGGGATGTGAGCTGGGACTTCTGGGAAAAGGCTTTGCCACAGTAGCCACAATCGTAAGGCTTCTCCCCCGTGTGAGTCCTGTGGTGTGTGATGAACTGCGACTTCTGGGGAAAAGTCTTGCCGCACTTACCACAGCCATAGGCTGTCTCTCTCAGGTGTCTGCTCTGATGCTTCATGAGACTGGACTTCTTACTGAAGCGTTTCCTACATTCGCTGCACTCGTACAGTTTCTCCCCCAGACGGCTTCTGTGATAGATGATAATCTGAGACTTCTTATAGCTAACTTTATCATATTTATCACGTTCATAGTATTTTAACCACGCGTCGGTGTCCTCGGGCTCGGTATGGAGAAACAATTTATCAAATACGTTGAAGTCATCTGGTTCCGTTTTTCCATGATCTGCTTTTGGAAGAAGTAAATCTAAATGATGTTTTAAAATTAATCCACCTACATCACCTTCATTGTTCGATTTCCTGAAAGGGACAAAGTTTATGCTCAGATTGAAATTTTTTCCGAACATATCACATTCATGATCTTGTTTCATATTTTTAAGCTTCTCGTGGTTATCGTGGTGCCACGTCATGTGACCATTCACTTGCAAGACTTGTTCTATAAAGAAAAAAAACCCTGTGAATCCTTCTATGGTTGTGATCACTGAATAAAAACTCGAATATCTGAGGGGATGAACGCTTTTTAAGTCTTAGTTTCCTAGTCTGAGGTAAGTCCCTAGTATAATGTCTATACTCTAGGTATGAAAAATAAAATGCTGTACACAGGAGACACAGTAGATTAAGTTACTTTTGCCTAAAATGGAGAGACAATGTGAAAAATTCATGAAAAGCAATGAGGAATAAAAAAAAGATGGTGAAAGAAGCACTGATTCAATGTTCTGAGGAATTAAGGTACTCAATACCTACCACGTACATACTACGTTCCAGGTGGTATGTGAGGCACAAGCCCCTGCCATTATGAAACTTATGTTCCAATGGAAAAGATAATACATATTTAAAAAAACACAACTGTACTTCGTCAAAAGTACTACAAAGAGAATAACAGGTTCGATAAACTGACTATGCATTTCAAGTTGAAGAATGAGAATTACTTTATGTACTTTTTCCCATTCTCACATTGTCTGAAATTTTTATTTAAACTCACCATATATAGTCATTCCCCCTATTTGCAACTCCTGCATCTGCAGATTTAATGAACCCCAGGGCAAAAGTATTCAGAAAAAGATGTCACGTTGTTACTGAGGTGTACTACAGAAGCGGGCCTATAACGGGGCATCTACACTGAACATGTACAGATCTTTTCTTTTATCATTATTTTCTAAAGAATACAGCATATGGCTATTTACGTAGCATTTACTCGTATTAGATATTATAAGTAATCTGAGACCCTTCGAAGTATACAGGAGTATACAGGTTATACGCAAATACTACGGCGTTTTATACCAGGGACTTGAGCATCTTCACACCTTGTTACCTGCGGGGTCCTGAAACCTATCCCCCGGGGATACTGATGGATGACCGTATATTTCCAACATGATTACCAAGGAAGCCACTGCATACAACACAAAGCACATCACTTTTCATCTAAACTGTTCAGATACAAAAGTTTTAAAACCCTGTGTTTTCTCACTGAAATTATCCCAAGACACAAGTTCCCATTCTAAAAACACTCTGACAATTCTAGTGTCATTTATTACATATCTCTCCTTCCATTATCCTCAAAACATAACCACACATTCCGGTGTTATAAACATGCGTCAAAGGGCTTCCTTTTCACTAACATTCCAGACTTGAAGTTTTCCCTCAGTTCATACCAAAAGGTATAAAAGACAAGGAGTAAAGTGAAAAACTTAGTAAGAATTTAAGTGTCAATCAAGGGCAATGCATTTGTGAAAACCCCACAACCAACTGTTGGCCATAAATATTCTGGAGGTAGAATGAATGAGACTTGATGATGAATTTGATATGGACGGGATAAAGGAAAGCAAAGAATCAAGAATGATCCTTAGGTTTGGGGTTTGAGTAATTCAGTGGATTATGGTGTTAATTACTGAGTTGTGAGGACTGGGTGAAAAGCGGTCTGGAGATTAAAATCGAGATTATGTAGATTTTGTTACAAGTTTGTATAAAGCGGTAATAGGAAACATGACCACAAAATGGAGTATGTCAATTAACTTTACAATTTTGTATTACTTTAAATGTTACATTATAAACTAAGTACACATTTGAAAATTTTATCTACCTTCCCCCAATTTTCTTGCTAAATTTTTTCCCATTAGAAAAAAGGGATTGCTTGATATTTGGTAATCTGTGGTATATCCCAACCTCAAATCTCTAACCCCCAATCTCTCCGCCCCCAATCTTTTTGCTGCTGGAGGTTCTCTGTCTACAGGCATGAACGAGGAGAGGCCATGTGGGGACAAAGCCACAATGCCACAAAGCAGCTGTATACGAGCTTGGGTGGATGGTGGGGCCAACCCCGGGTGCCTCATCTCTCCACCTGAGAACCGTCTTGGGCTGCAAGCACATGCTCAGCGTGTGGCAGGGATGCTGGCCATTCTAGAGGCAGTGCTCCCGGAGCAGCTGGGACTTAGAGGAGGGCTGGGACTTAGAGGAGGGGAGCTGGCTTCCCAGGTCCTCAGAGGGCTCCCGGCGGCCACCGCGCGTGGCACGCCCTGTATGGGCACTACTGCCCCACCTCACTCCCCTGTCCCCCCCATCCCCAGTAAACTCGAGCACTTAGACAGCGTCTCGGGGACCGCTTTGGGGAAAACCTGGAGGTCACTGTCACTCGGCAGATGAAGAACAGGCTCCTTAACTGATCGCAGCCGCGCCCGACGCATTAGGAACTGCGACGTGGTGGGGGTCGCTCGGGTTACTGATGAAGGTTAGAATCTGGATCTATGGCAATCTGCAAACAGTTCACCCAGAACTACAAGCGCAGCAGCAACACGTAAAGGGGATTCGCTCGAGCAGCTCACGTCAAAGGCCTAGGGATCCTGAACAGAGCTCTCCGAGCACACCCGACGACATACACCCACGCGGGGCCTGGCCGACCTCTGGCCGGCCTGCCCCTCGCACACTCACCGAGACAGGCTGCCCTTGGAGCTGCTCCGTCTCCCACCCAGGGCTCTTCTCCTTGTTCCAACTTGAAGATGATGTCAGGTTTCACGACTTCGTACCCTGTTCAAGGGAAGTCACCAAGGCCTTGGACCTCTGAAGGGTGGCCGCAGTTTAGCATCTGAGCTGACCCAGTTAAACTATCTACCTGTGTCTCAGCAGAATAAATAATTCTCAAAGAAATGGCGATCCTCCCCTAGAAGCCTCAGACTCCTGCCATTCAAGCCCCAGACCACTGACACCCAGAGGCTCCGGAGACGGGCTGGCTGGGCTCCGATCCAGGCTCCTTCGTTTACCAGCTGTCCGTCCCTGGGAAAGGTACTCGGCCTCTCTTTGCGTCGATGTCCTCGTTAGCAAGCAAAGGGGAGGACGCATACCTGTCCCGCGGGACGCTCTGCGAGCAGACGAGGCAGTGTACGGACAGCGCGAGGAAGTTAAGCCGCGCGCATCAGGTGCCACCACTGCCCGTCACCACGAGTTTCAGAGGCTGCCCAATGAGACCAAGACTTCGTCACTGAAAGTGAGATCCAGACCCTTTCCCTGTGTCACATGGTCCCAAGAAACTGACCTCCTAAATTTAGGTCCAAATCATGAACAGTTTCAGAAGCCCCAAGAGCTCAGCAAATACGAAAGCAAAAGCAAGGTATCGGGCCTGGGGTGAGGTCCTCTGAGAAGCTTTTCTTACCCAGCGACACTAGGCTGCCATAGTTCTCCAACATGACGTCCTTGTATAAGTCCCTCTGACAGGGGTCCAGGAGTTGCCATTCCTTCTGGGTGAAGTCCACGGACAAATCTTTAAATGAGATCGACTCCTGTAAAAGCACAACCCTGGTGACTCTGAAGCAGTTATCACGACGTGACACAGAAAAGAGGCTGCAGCACGCGATTCTTCCCATTGCGAGCTACAGTGGAGCCACTGTGCCCGCCTCCGTTAGGTGCACCCCTCCGTCTATACCGTGCGCCAGGACTGGACCACGTGACTTTAACTCTTCGGAAGCGCCAACAAAATAATGACTAAGCCTCAAATCCGGCGCCAGAAGTGGTAGCAAAATTAAATTAAAACGATGTCCGAACAAACTCCTGAGTGTTGCGGAAGGCTGCAGACACGTGCACCTGCACGTGATGCGCGCTGCGCTCCAGCGAGGACAGACCTGCAGGGAGGGCATCGCGCCACCCGAGTGTCACCTTAGCCTCTGTGGAAGAGGTACAGCTCGAGGAGTTTAGGAAATCAGTGTTTTTCACAAAAACGGGGGTGCAGAGACATTCTAGGAGGCAGCAGCTCTGACATGGGACCCAAAAACCGCCGAGGCTGAGGAAATACACACAGTTGAGTGACACAAGATGACAGTGTGCGTGGTGATCAGGCTAAAGGCCACACTGGGAGTGATGCATGAAAGATTTCACAGGATGGGGGTGATGTAACCAAATTTAGGCTTTGAAAGGTTTCTGGATTTTAGATCAAGATTGACTTGTGTCCCCAAGTCTCCTGAAATGACTAGAGAACACAAACGCTCTCTTATGAATTCCGAGACAACTTGACATGTAAACACTGGCTGGCTTTGGTGACACTCGGAGGCGCCCTTAAAGAGAAGGCTGTAACTGTGACGCTCTCACAAACAAGATGTTCAGTGAGGGAAGCGAACCCAGAGCTATTTTTTTCTGATTTCTCAACTGCATATTTCTTTTTCACTGGAAGACTTGCACACTCCTCTAAAATCCTGGAAAAACAATGAGGAAGAAACATCGACTCACCTGTAGCATGGTCATTTCTGTTCCTTGTGCGAGATGATGAGAGGCCTGATCTTCCTGTTCTGTCTCTTCTGCTTCTGCCCCAGACACTGGTGTGAGCTGCCAACATAAACTATCAGAAAGAAAGTAATTCTGAGATGCAGTCCATGTTCACTGGGAAGCACAGTGAAGCACAAGACAACTCTATTTTAAACAGATGGCATTTTGGGAAGCTTATGCGATTTCTAATAAAACGAATTTGAGTTTCAACCAACCTTTTTTCTTTACTAGCTATGTGACTTTGGGCAAAAACAAACTTCATTTTTCTGCACCTTCTTAATGAGTATCTGTCAGTTCCATCAATTTCTGAAGAAAGTGTGTTAAAATCCTTGTAACAGACTGATCAGCTTTTCCTTGCTAATATGCGGATGTTTGGATTATGTGTTCAAGGCTATGTTGTTTGCTGCAGAGAGATTATATATTTCTGGAGAATAACTCTTTATTCATTATGTAACGACACTCTGTATCTCAAATAATGCTCCTTTCTCGCCCTCTAAGCCTCCATTTCTTTACTGGCTAAAATGAAGAGGATAAAGTAGACTTCTGGGTCATTTAACAGTGGGATACTAAGAAATAAATGAGATATTAAAAGAAAAGTTCCTTAAATTAACAACAGCGAACAAGAGTGCTTTTTAAAATTGTTTTTTAGTATGCTCGAGTTTTTTTATATATGTAAGACAAAATACTAAGCACTTTATAATTTAATCCTTACAGATGACCCGATAAGGCATTTAACATAACCCCCATTTTACAGAAAGAAAACTGAGTCTTAGTGACTTAGAGTACGTCCACGATTGACAGTTACTAAGCAGCAGTACTGGAATGTTATTTCTCTTTCTTGCTATTTTCAAAGCATCTGCTATCAAAATCATAGTGTTGTTTGTGTGTAATTATTTACACACATACAACATATACTGAAACTAGCTTATTTCTCTTCTGTAAAAACACAAATGAAGGACGGCCTGCTCACCTCTACATCATACTAAAAAGCAGCACTTAAAAAAACAAGTTCTTCCTTTTCCTGCCTTTCTATGTGCCAACTCCAACACACAAACTCATAGTTTATAAGTTTATATCTTAAATTGTGAAAATATATGCATCTTAGAACAAGATCTGGCACACATCAGCACAAATATTAGCCATAATTATTACTACAAAAGTAAAATATGATAGGAATACTTAGAAACGTATACAACTAAATAGGAAGCAACTATTCTCTCTGATATCACTGCATCACAGATAACCAAACTACCTGGATAGTTTTAACAAAAAATTAAGTGTATGGCACATTTAAAAACTGTTTTTTTCACACTATGGAAAGACATCCTCTCCAGGTTAACAAGTATAGTTCTATAATATCAACCAATAGCTTTCTTATATGAAACAATAAAGAGGTAGAAAATAAAATCTCGTCATAAAGGACACATAAAACATATAGGAATATACCTGACAGGAAATACATAAGATCTATATCAAACAAAATGAAAACACCAATGGGGACTACAGACTTATACATGTACAATTTGGTCTTATTTTAGGACAGAAAGACTCCATGCAGTAAAGATAATTTACCCCCAAAATGATTTATACCTTTAGTCAACTCCAATCATAATCTCGGAAAGTTTTCCTTCAACAAGCCATTATAAAGTTTATCTGGAAGAAAAAAGGGACAGGAACGGCTTGTACTCTCCTGGGAATACAAAATAATGATTGTAATCAAGTCCATTTAATATTAACATATCTTATAAAATTATAATAATCAAAAAATTTGACACTGGCTCCAGAAAATATACAGGTGAATAAAGCATTACAGTTCAAAGATGTAAGAATTTAACACACAATAAAATGTGGCATTTCAAAGCCACGAGTAAAACTGGACTACTTAATGAATTAAAAGGTAGCATTTGAAAAAAACAAAGCTAAGTTATCTTTTACAACAAACCACTTCCTGATGGATTAGAATATAAAATAATGAAAACCAAGACAATGCTTGAAGAAAACATGGGTGAATATGTTTGGGCAATTTTGGGGAAATCTTCCCTACACATGATACAAAGGCAAATGCCATAAAACATTTTTTAGGTCATTAAAATTTAACAATTAAAATAATGTAAATTCTGTATGGTTGAAAAAATCCATCAAAAATCACACACACACACACACACACACACACACCCCAAACGAGGAGAACATACTCAAATGTTATTTCTTCTGCATTATGCTTTCACTTCACGTAATAATCTGGCATTGTGAATAAAACGTTTGTCATACCCGTCATTTTCTTAAACACACAGCCAAATTCACAATGTGATTTCACAACGAAAGGTATTTTGCATGCTATTCAACAAAAGGTGTGTGCACTTAAAAAAAGAAAAGAAAAAATGTTTTTGAAAGTTGCCCTTGAGGGAGAAGTTACCCTCTGAACTCTCTCGTCTTTTGCTCCCACATGTCCCCTCATCACACGGAAGCCCGAGCCCTTCGCTGTACGATTTGGCCCATTTTCCTCTCGTTGGGATTTTATTACCTTGCAGGTTCCTGCATCACATTGCACTGCCACCGTGACAGCCTCACATCTGTCTTCAGAAGGAAGGTGCAACCTTCATCGTCCTCCCACAGTTCCACTCAGCATCAAGTTCTGAAGGAATTTCAGAAGAAGAATAAAAAACATTTACGCTTACTGTGAGTCATGGTCCAGACCCCACACGGTCCACTGCATTCAGCCCGCAGGCTCAGCTACTCCCCCACATCGAACAGCTAGGGAGTGGCAGTTGCGGCCACTGGCCCCATGCAGTCCACCCCAAAGCCTGCGATGACAGCTCCTCAGCAACAGCGGAGGGAGGGCCGCAAAGGCCTCCAGAGTCCCTGCTTACACTCCCATCACCGGCTCAGTACCGTCCCCTGTCCAGAGAAGGCGGCACCAGGGCAGACTACATTAAAGAGAACGATGAATTCTCACGGCCAGCTGAAAATCTCCCCAGGTAAGTTTAAACTCCCCAGTTGGGACATCTGTGGTATACTGTATGGTTTTCAGGAGAACATGCAGCATGTTCCCAATTCTGTTTTTTAAAAAGAAATGTAAATACGACGTACTGAAGACATATAGACATTTATTGACTAAGGCCAATGTTCCAAAACGTTAGCCGGGACTACCTCCTATTAGAGGATAATGAATTTTTATTTGAATCTGTTGATCAAGATGCTCCGAATTAACTACACTGAACATATTTTAAGTTTATAACAGAAAAAAATATATATTTTTTAATATTAATCTTAAAACCAAGAAAACAGGCAAGCACAGCAGTTTGTCTTGCACTACGTGGTTGAAACAAAGTAAACAACGACTAATCATAATAAAATGTTTTATTGACGGCAAAAAGCATGAAAGCTACAGCGGGAAAAATCGTTTCCTTCCACTTCCTCATTTTCAGATGAAAAGCACGAGATCTGTAAATTGGGTGAGGTCTGTCCAAAGTGCCAGAGGTGGTTCAAGATGACCAATGACATCCCTGCCACACCAACTACAGTCGAAAGTTGGTTAGGTTTGGGGGTGGGGTTCGTTTGCTTGTTTCGTTTTTTAGGAGAGAAGCCCCTTAAAAAACCATCGATGAAAGAAGAACTGAGCTGGGTGAGGGCAGGCTGGAGGGGAAACGGGCCAGCAATCCAGTCGCCCTCGCCACCGGCCTCCGCTGGGTCTGCGCGGACACTCACACGACACACCCTTTGTGTTCGGCCATAGGGTCCCAGACCTTCAACTGGCCCTGCCCTGGGCTCGCGACCGAAGACGTGCAGAGAGGCCGCGGGCGGGAGGCATCGTCCTTTAAAAGTCGATCTACAAGGAAACGTCCCAGCAAGGTAAAAACCCGGGGAGCGGGGAGGGGGCCGCGGGAGAAAGGGCCGGCGGCCCCGGGGATCCGGGGCGGAGACACCCCGACGCTGCCGCCGCTCCATCCGACACCCGCAGCGCCCACACGCCCCCAAAGAACACGTGACCCGGGAGCCCCGGCTCCTAGGCCGGCCCCAGCTCCGCGCCGTGCGGCCCCAGGACCCCCACGTCACCCCACGCTCCGACCGAGGCTCCATCGGTGCCCGCCGCACCCCAAGCCCGGGAACCCCCGGACTTCTCCTTCCGCTGAAGCCTCCGGACCTAGACCAGCGGCCCACACGAACCGCAGCGTCTTTCCCTACCGGTTCCCCACACGCCCCAGTCCCCGAACCCGCGAAAACCCACGCGGACCGCCAGGCCGCGGACCTCCGCGGCGCGGGACCCGGAACCACGTGACCCGGCCGCCGCCCCGCCCCCGGCCAGCGCGCCGCCGCGGCCCGCTGGCCTCGGGGACGTCCCGGTGGGCCCGCGGGACCCGGACACAGCCGGAGCAGGGGGTGGGGGCCGCGGACACGCGCACACTCGCCTCTCGCGTGACAGCCCAGGACAAAGACAAAAGGCGCAACCCGAAAGCGTCGCGGCCTTAGGAGTGCGCGTGCGCGAGAGCGAGGATTCCCGCGAACTACATTTCCCAGAAGACTCCGCGGCTCGTCGGCGTCCCGGTGTCCCAGGAGCGCTGGTCGCCTAGAGACGCCGAGAGACGCCGAGAGACGCCGAGAGACGCCGAGAGACGCCGAGAGACGCCTGGAGACGCGGAGCCTGCTGCTCGCCCTGCAGCGAGTTTCGTGAGTACACTTTTGAGAGAAACGCGGAGAATTAGAATTTAAAAAGACTAGGACTCACAATCAAAAAATAGGTAAAAAAAAAAAAAAAGACAATTGGCTTAAGAATTCAATTGAGGAATACAGAAAAAATTGAATACATTCATGGAATGTTTTAAGGAAAACAGGTATTAGTGAAAAAAAGTAAAGCTGATCCATAATACAAGGACTGTGAGGGCAAATTATCAATAAGTATTCTTACAAAAAGGAGAGAGAAGGATAGGATGAAAAAAGAGACTAACCACAGAAAACAGGAAACTGAACAAGAATCCTTTCTGTGGTAATAAATTTGAAATTCTTTGTGACACGAACAGATCAATCACATTTGACCCAGGAGAAAACCTAATCATGGATAAAAATGAAAGTATGAGACCAAGGTATTACCAGGTTTGGTTTCTTCTGCGGACTCTCTCCTTGTGTACGTGTCTGTGTCTGTGTCTGTGTCTTAATCTCCTCTTATAAAGACACCGATCATTTTAGATTGGGGCCATCCATTTGACCTTATTTGGCCTTAATTATCCCTTTAAAGTCCCTGTCTCCAAATCACGGCCTGAGGTGCTGGAGGTTAGGACTTCAACATATGAATTTGAAAGGGTGACACAATTCAGTCCACAAACCTACCTCCCGGCTGAAAGGTAGGGATGGCAAAGTCTCACAGCCACACTAGTGAGAAGGGTGCTGGATGGCAGATATCACAGCCATCTTTAAAAAGACAGCTTACTGCAGTTCGCCCTCTGTCTAACAATTCACATCCGCAAACTGGACTCGTGTTCTCCCCTGAGGTCCCTGACGCCTCCTCCCACCGTGGCGTCAGCTTGGAGTCCAGAGTCCCATCCAGCCAGGCGTTGCTGCAGTTGGGGCTCTGGGGGGCTGCTCCCGTGGGTAAAGCTCTGTAGGGGCTGTTCCTCCCGACCCGATGGCTGTGAACTAAAAGACAATAATTTGTACCAGCCTGGTTTTGGTCTTACTTGGAACTCATGACATCCTTTTCCTAGATTGCTTCCTTTTGGAATGGGAATGCCTACCCCATGCCTGTCTGATCATTGTATTTTGGAGGCAGACTGTTTGTCTGGCTTCACAGGCTCCCAAATGGAGAGGAAATTTACTCCAGGATGAATCATACTGCTAGTCTCACCCAGACCTAATTTAGATGAGATTTTGGACGTAGAGTTCATGCCAGAATGGATTTAAGCCTTTTGGGGATGTTGGACTGGGATGAATATAATTTGCACATGAAAAAAACAAGAAGGCAGACTGTTATGGAGTCAACTGTGTCCTTCCCAAAAAGACGTGTTGGACTCCTAATCCCACGCACCTCAGAACGTGGAGTTAGAGCTAGGGCTTTTACAAAGATAACCAAGTTAAAAAATTAGAACATTAGGATGAGACCTGACCCAATATGACTGGTGTCCTCATAAAAAGAGGACATTTGGACACAGGGCTAGTGATGACAAGGCGTGGGGTGCTGACAGAATAAGTTTCCTCATGCAAGGCACTGTCCACTTTTCCAGGGAAGCGAAGGGACTCGACAATCAGAAATTAGCAGGTGTTGTGGGCAGTGGTGTGCCTGCCATAATTCCTCAACTCGGCCAAAGACCTGTTTTTGTTTCAGAAAAAAAACCTAAACCACATACCCCACTTTCGTCTTTGTTACCCACAGTTCTCCAGGGCAACAATTTACCGACTAAAGCTCTGCAGTTACAAGAAAGAAAACCGCATTCTCCTGAACTTAACAGAAAAAGGTATGAGGAAACACACATAAGGTCAGAAAGGGACAGTGTCCAGTTATTCTGGAGAAAAAAAATACAAAAGTAAGTAACTGATGGTCTTATTAGAATTCTGGGACAAGAATCTACGAGTGCCCACACTTCCCTTCTCATTCGGGTAAGACTGAAGTAGAGACTCACAGTCCTGGAAAAGCAGCTACCGTTGCCCAGCAATGGACACAGTGCTCACCTGTGGCCAGTGGAAGGACACACACAACAGAGGAGAGGTATTTCTCCAGAGAAAAACTGGGTGTTCTCCTCGGTCAATAGGAACAGACACTGAACTGCTAAAACATACTCCAGGTCATTACGATGAGTGCCCGTAAGCAGCCCTGTAAGGCCTGCCAGACTCACTCACGTAGACTCGTTCATTTGAGTGAGAACCATATCTTTTCATGTATTAAAAGCCACGTTTTATATTGCTACAAAATCAAGAGACAATACTGATATTTAGCATTTAATATGGAGAATATTGGAGGATGTTGTTCCACAAACTATCAAAATATGTGTAACAATTTAAAAAAATGCCAAAAATTTAAAAAATGCCATTCCGTGTTGCTCAGGAAAGTCACACTAAATACCCCTTAACCTTCAGAATATGTTCCTGGCTGTTTTCTTGACCATTATTTTATTTACATATTAAAGTAAAAAAACTTTATACTCCACCATAGAAAAAATCTATCATTTAGAGATTTTCTTCCCTCTAAAACAAAGCTTCAAATCTGGAGTGTGACTCTCCACATAACACATTTCCTACAGGAAAATGCTTTCCCAATTAACTAAATTTATAAAGGGTTTTCAATAAGATTTCTTCCAATTAAATCTTCATAATACTGTCACTACATTTGATGATAGTTACTGCTCAATTCCTTCAATTATTCTCTTATAAAGATTTGTGACATTTTTTGGACACTTTGCACATTCATTCCAAACGTGATTGGTTTCTGTCCTATATGACTTGATATGAGTGGTCTTAAGACCTCCTGCTCATATATTCTAATTGTCATCTGAAATCTCCTGAGGATCAAGATATGTTAGAATGCGTCTACCATCTACTTCATTCTGATGTCTCACTTGTGAGTTTTTCGATGTATACGGAGCCCTGAATTCCAACAGAAGGACTTCCCACATTCCAAACACTTCCATGGCTTCTCTCCTGTATGAACCCTTTGATGTTCGCTGAGCGATGACTTCTGAGTGAAGGCTTTCCCACATTCGCTACATTTAAAAGGTTTCTCTCCCGAATGAGTTTTCTGGTGTATCTGAAGTGACGCCTTCCTGGGGTAAGCTTTCTCACACTCGGTGCATTCATAGGGTTTCTCTGTTGAGTGAGTTCTCTGATGGATGATGAGCTGTGACTTCCCACAAAAGGCTCTCTCACAGAAACTACACTCATAAGGTCTCTCTCCAGTGTGTGTTCTCCTGTGAATGACGAGGTATGACTTGCTGCTGAAAGCCTTCCCACATTCGCCGCATCCATAGGGCTTCTCCCCGGCGTGAGCTCTCAGATGTGCGGTGAGCTGCTCCTTCCTGCCGAAGGCCTTCCCGCATTCACTGCACTGATAGGGATTGTTTCCTGTGTGGATTCCTTGATGGACGACAAGCTGTGTCTTCATGTTGAAAGCTTTCCCACAGTCCCCGCACTGATAGGGTTTCTCTCCTGTGTGCATTCGGATGTGAACGAGGAGGTATGACTTACTCCGAAAGGCTTTCCCACACTCGTCGCACTTGTGGGGTTTCACTCCTGTGTGAGTTCTTTGGTGCACAACGAATGGAGACTTCAAACTAAAGGCTTTCCCACATTCTCTGCATTCGTAGGGTTTCACACCCGTGTGGCTTCTCTGGTGTAGGATGAGCTGTGACTTCCAGCTGTAGGCTTTCCCACATTCGCCGCACCCATAAGGTTTCCCTCCTGTGTGGATTTCCTGATGGACAATGAGCTGTGACCTGAAAGAGAAGACTTTCCCACACTCGCTGCACGAGTAGGGCTTTTCTCCCGTGTGCACCCTCTGGTGAGCATTAAGGTTCGACTTGGCACTGAAGGCTCTTTCACACTTAGTGCATTCGTAAGGTCTCTCTCCCGTGTGGATTCTGAGATGTACGATGAGCTGGGATTTGCAACGAAACGCTTTCCCACATTCACCACATACACAGTTTTTCTCTACACCGTGAGCTCTTTGATGCTTAAGAAAATATGACTGTTCATATCCGTGAAACTTATCAGGATTCTTTCTTAGATAGCTTCTGGCTAAACCTGAGTTTTGTGTCAAATTTTTTCCGTGAGTGTTATACTTAGTGAGTCTTTGTCTTGCAGAAATGTGAATTTTGCTCAGATGAAGTTTTCCAAATGCATTACAAGCATAGTTTCTCTCAACACTTTGAAGCTCATCTTGGTTTTTCTGGTACCATTCCTTCCAACCTTCTAGGAAAAACAAAAAACAAAATTAAAAAAATCATAACATTAACCTGCTATGGAATTGAAGAGCTTTAGAACTGCCGTGTAATGAGTCGTTTCCTCTTGGTAACAGGCCTTGGACACTGGTTCCAAGAAATGCCAGCCACGTGCACCTGTGCCAGAGATCAGAGCATGGAAGTGAGGAGCTGAAACCAAACCCAACCAACCCCATGTGGAAGTGGGTAGCGAATTAGCAGTGATCAAAAATGGTTTTGAAAATAGAAGTTTCAGATATTTAGCCCACACTTAGAAGTCAATGCCAATTTTTTTATATCTGAATTTTATCATTTTGTTTTCTCAAAAAGTGCGTTTGCAAGGTACAGAATATCCAGCATATGACAGTTAGGTACAATGAGACATTAAAAATGAGAATGAGTGAGCCGTAAGAAAATTAAGGGACTGAGCATTCCAACGAGGAGAAAGTGAAAGTACAAAGTTCCTAAGGACAGAGCCTGACTTGTCCTGGCTGAGAAACAGAAAAACGGCCTGGAGAGCTACAACCCACTGAGTGGGGACAGTAAAGGGAAGGCCACGGTGAAAGAGTTTTCATCTCACCCAAAGGATTTTAATTAGAGGTCTGTCTGTCTGTCTGTGCTTGCAAGAGTTCACATTGGCTGTCAAGTAAAACATGAGTAAGAAAAGGGCAGAGACATGAATTAGGAGGCTGCTGCGGTGACGCGGGGTGGTACGACAGCGGCTTGGACTGTACGTCTGGAGCTGAGCACATGGGAACGTATCTGGAGAGGGAACCCAGAAAATGTTTCGTAAGTGCGGGACTTCAGACGTGAGAAACGGGGGATGTGCCTCTCTGGATGGGAAACACTGGGAGAGACATGTTTGGAGAAAAAATGAAGGACTTTTAGATCTTACGATGTCAAAGATCTCAGCTAAATACCAAAACGGAGAGGACACGTAGGCTGTCAAACCAAAGTTCAGTGCCAAAGCGGAGGACTCAAAGGCATAGAAGAGTTGTTAGTGGCACACTAGATGCCATCGTCCAGAGAATACGTGCCAATGAGAAGAGATGCCCTGACACCCTAGAGCAGACGACAGACATGGGAGGGGACAGGAGATGCAGCGAGAACGGGAAGGCCCAGCGGGGCCCACGCAGCAACACGACAGTGAGCGTGATGCCCTGCAGGGTTAGGGATGCGGCGGCAGGTCCAGGCCCGGACGGCACACCGCGTGTCATCGTGAGGCGGCTGCGGAGGGTCGTCAGTAACCTCCCACTTCCTCGGGACTTCGGGCTAAACACCTCTTTCCCTCCAGCGGTGAGATAGAGGTCAGGGCAGGGTGTGTGCCCGAAAGAGGCTCGCTGAAGTCAGTCCACTAAGACCGGGGCCCGGAGAGAGAAATTCTCAGGCAACACACTACGCCACGCTTGGTGGTTGTTTCTGGCTTACCAGAAACTAGGGGGAAAAAAAAGAAAACTGGAAGCCTCTCATGTTGTGGAGGGGACCCTGCGCCTGGTCTGATGACAGCCTATGGTTCCTCAACCCTACATGCCCCAAACTGGCACAACAGAAGTGGGCTTAATGACGTTAGAAACAGCCCACAGACAGCGCATTCTCCCCAACCCTTACCTCATCTGTGGCCAGGGAGGACACAGGAAGGGAGGCCCTCTCGGGGTGAAGTGCCAGGAGCTGTGAACTGGCTAACAGGGAAATTACAGAGACTTCCCTAGCCGTTTTCTCAGAGAGGAGGCTGGCAGGGATGAGCGATGGCTGCCATCTCCCTCCCTCCCCTTCTGGAAGGACGGGAAGAGGCAGCACGAGTCACGCCACAAGAGAGAGGGGGCTTCCCTCCGGGCTGGGTGCCTGCTGCATCCATGACCATGGGGGGCAGGCAGGGAGAGGTGCCAGGGGGAGGCTCACCCCAAAACGGCACTGAGCGGAGTGCTCAGAGGGCGAGCAGGCCTCCCTCTCAGAGCCAGGGGAGGAAGAGCGAGCCCAGACGTGAAGACCGCCCGCCGCTTCCTCCTCTGAGGAGCTCGCAGGCTCACGCCCGGTCACCCCGGCGGTTCGAGGACTTCACACGGAGGTCCCCGCGTCCAGCGCGGCCTGCGTGGTGCTCGCCCCGGCTCCCATCTTCCTGGCTGCCGCTCACCCACCTGCACAGCTCTCGTGAGAAACTCTGGCGCTGAGGATCCAGGGCTCCTCTCCTTGCTCCAACTTGAAGATTAAGTCAGGTTTGGTGCCATGATACCCTGTTAACGGAAAACCAAAAGGCTGTGGGCCGAACTGCTGGGGACTAAGGGACAGGGAGCGTGACAATGAAACCACTCGCGTGCCTTGGGGAAAGAGTACAAGGAGGAGGTGACAGCTGAACAGAGAAAAAGGACATTTCACCTCTAAAGTTTAGCCCATAACCCTCAAGTACTTCCGAGGCCCCAGGGCAGATCAACAGAAGCAAAGGTATGGCGCCCTAGGATTCGGGGAGCTGAACAGGGACGCTGTACGTACCCACAGACACCAGGTTGCTGTAGTTTTCCAGAATCACCTCTCTGTACAGGTACCTCTGTGCCGAATCCAGCAGCTGCCATTCCTCCCAGGTGAACTCCAGGGCTACGTCCTTGAATGACAACAACCCCTGTAATAATAATCGCCCCACTCAATCCATGCAGTCAGAGGGGGGGATGCGGAAGGACGCGGAGGAAGCGGGAGGGAGGCCCGTTCCTCCAGGCTGCCTCCCCCAGGCCAGCACTGACTCTGAGAGAGAGCTGTTCAAGACAGAACCACTGCGTGCTCTGTACCGACACTGTCGTGTCCCGAGGATTCAGGATGAGTGAAGTGCACTCTGCCCTCGAGAAGCTTTCCGTCTTGTACAGGGAAATGTGCAAATGAAACAAAGTGCTGGAGTCCTTGTGAAAACACACGTAGGGTGTGTTCTGCAGAGATGGAGAGAACTGTTCTAAACCAGGGTGCCGGACTGATGGGAAGGTCTGCCCCTCCAGAAGCGTCCGGCATCTGGCCAGCTGCTCAGCCCGACCCAGGTCTCGGTGGGAGGAACAGCCTGGCAGTAGAAAACATGTGCCAAACAGGTGAATTCAGGCCTTCTTTCAAGAAAAAAAGTGGCCGTGACTGAGGCCCACCAGGGCTCATGGGACATGGGAAGGACCTGGGATTTTATTCCAAGTGGGGAGAAACCACCAGAGGCCTCGAACGGGAGTGGCGCGCTCGGCCTCCCATCCCAGCGCAGCGCAGCAGGACAAAGAGCAGGGGCGGGATTCTGGGCGTGCCGTGCACACAGAGGACGTCCTGAGTCCTGATGGAGGTGACGTGGCACGCGGAGTGCCGAGGACAGAAGGGTCCTGGCCAAGCTGCTGGAGAGAAGCGAGTCACTGAAGTGGGTCACTGAGGGAGCAGTGCCTCATGAAGGACAGTGCCTGTGGGAGCGATGGGGAGGGGACAGCGTCTCACACGCAGCCCAGATGTCCTCATGAGGGACAGACCTGTGTTAGGATTTCAGTAAATGAGGGATCCAATCTGCTCTGTGTTTCCTGGGGGAAATTCTGAAGACAAGACCGCTAGTGCGCTCCGCAAAAGCAGGCAGGTGGGAGGGGACGCCCAGAAGGTTCCCGGACTCGAGACCGGGACACACTTCTACTCAACAGCACCGCCTGTGGAGAGAAGGGCCCCAGAGAGAAGCGACAGCAAGTGCGATGCTGGGGGAGGCTGAAGAGGTGGGAGAGACAACGGCTCGCAGCAGGGACACACAAGATAGAGCACTGTCACACGCTCCAAGCAACCCCGTGAGGCTGGCCACTGACTGCCACACAGAAGCACTGATCTTCCTACCTAGGGGATCCCTCACGGGAGGGCAACAAGAAGATGAAGTGGGAATAAAGAGACAGCATCCCATCTCCCCTCGGCCCAAGTCAGGGAAGTGTCGGGGCTGGAACTGGAGTGTGGACTGGACCATCCACTGTCTGAAAGTACCTGACAACCAAGTAAGACGGTGCCGGAACCTAAGGGGCTCAGGCTGAGATCACTGCTGGGACCAGGGCAGGGAGAGCTGACAGGGCGGGTCTGAAGTGGTAATGCAGAAAACAAAGGTGCGACTTGTCCTATCCTAATGAAGTCCCTCTGGGCCATCCAGCAAGCCAGTTTCTTCATAATGGAGGGAAAACAAACAGGAAGCAAGGCATACCTATGTGACAGGAAGAAAGCTCGAGGCAGATGCCGCAAGAGTGAACGGGGACCAAAGTGGCTGATTCGGGGGACAAGATGGAAAAAGAAAGGCGCAGAGCAGGGGGGTGGTAAACTAGGAGGCTTATTTTATTGCAAGCCTTTTATTATTTTTTAACCTTGATAAGAATAAAAATAAAACATAAACTATTAAAACTTTTTAATTGGCCAAAAATTATTTAACTATTATGACCAAGCCAGGGTCCATATTAAAATTCATGAGAGATTTTTATACACAGGCAGTTCTACTGTAACGTATGTTATGTGTATGTTACCAAAAGAATCGCTACTATACAAAGTTGCACAGTGAAACCACAGGGATTATGAGCATAAAAGAAAATCAGGAACATGATAAAAACTAACAGTTTTACATGTTTAATGGTTAAGAAATACATAAATGCTACAATAAATATGTCACTTACCCTTGAAAAAGACCTGATGTTTGGCTGTCAGGAGGGCTACAGTTTATTATAAAGTGGCAGAAAGAGGTTTATCTGAAATCAGACAAGCCACTTTGTTCCCTAAGACAGGGGTCCCCAACCCCCGGGGCCTGTTAGGACCCAGCTGCACAGCAGGAGGTGAGCTGCGGGCCAGCAAGCAAAGCTTCATCTATATTTGCAGCCGCTCCCCAGCGCTAGCATCACCGCCTCAGACCATCAGGCATTATGGGGGTACCAGTAAATAAGCACTTGGACAAACATGAAAAAGAGCAGAGTGATTTCCCTAATGAGGCCCCGGACATCTGGCTGTGAAGACAACTCAGAACTTGTCGGTGAAAAACCTCAAATGACCCCGGATCATTTCCGGAGGGGCTCTCATTCCCTTCGGCTCAGTGTCCGCCGCTGGCCGTGAAGTGTAACTGCCCGAGCGGAGGGCACCAGACACACAACGCTAGAAGACAAGGGACGTTCTGTGAGGTCCAGGGACGGGGGTGGAAGGACAGGCCGTGAGTTCAGGCCCTGGATGTGACCTTGAAGGGAGGAGGACAGTGTCCACACTCGGTGCCGAGTAGCTCTGAAAAGTAAGAAAGCCCCCACTTACCCAACACGACGCCGTCCGGAACCTGGTGGCCATCCCGCGCTGTTCCGCGTAGGCTGCGGAGGAGAGAACCGATCCATGGGGGTCCCCTTGCTGCTTCCCCCCTGCACCCCCAGAGGGACCTCACGCCCCACGGAGGGAGAGCCCGGGGCTGAGTCCTCCGCAGGGACGCGGCCCCCGAGCCTGGACAGAGGGGCTCGGAGCGATGTGTGTACCGCTCCGCGGCGCAGACGCGGGAGGGACCGACGTCGGGCTGAACTCACCAACCGTGGAGAGTTCGCTGGCCAAGACGCCGGTCTGCAGTGGACGCTCCGGTCCAGGTTAACTGCGCGCCTCCGCGGCCACAGGAACTCGGACTGTCCCCCTCGAGCTCACGTCCACTGACGACCAACCAGTAACAGCCCCGCAGGCGCGTACCGACCTCGGCCGCGGGGCGGCGCACCCGGAAGTGCGTCACGCGGCGATTACGAGAAGAAAACTACACCTCCCAGAATCCTCTGCGAAGGACGCTACTCCCGGGCCCAGCGTCCAACACGAAGGCGAGTTTGCAAAGAGGGGCGGAGCCTAACGGGAAAGGCAGGCGCGCAGGTGGGGCTCCACGAGTGGCCTCCGGTACGTTCGCCTGGGGCTCCGCGACACCCCAACTCCCGCACGGCGCACTCAGTCCCGGGAAGAGCTCGGCCTCGGCGGAAGGGGCAGGCTTGCTCAAATTTTGATGTCAAACAGGATAGGTTGTAGACCCACAAGGCACAGCACAAGGCACAGCAGAGAGGGACACCGTGAGGCTACAAGCTGCGGTTCCCAAGGTTGTGAAACAGTTTTGATTCTCAGTGCACCAAATAATACAGTTGGCAACTTCATAAATAGAAGCACACCAGTAATAGACGATATTAGCATACTTCTCTCTGTCCAAGACAGGTCAAACAATCTTCTCTCTTAACAATGCAACAAAACTATAAATAATTTAAAAAGGACTTTCTGGCTGAAAATCTTTTTTAAAAAAAAACTTTCCATTCAAATATTGAATGAGAACTACAGATAAAATTGTAGCTAACACTAAGAATTCATCGGAAAATGTTAACGCAATGATGACAGGAAATTTTAAACTCGAGTAGTTTTAATAAAACAAAATAAGTAAATTTAATTCTCATAAAGCCATTAACACCAAAGTAAAACAAAAGAAATTTAAAGATAAAAGCAAATAACTTAGTAAGAACAGAAAGGACTCAAATGATACTACGAACCCACTCAAAGTTATTGACATAGAACACTAAAGTATGTTATACATGAATAACTTTTATCTGCACGTGGAACATTATCCAGGATTAGCCTCAAAATAATTCTCTATATTTAAAAGGGTTGAAATCATACAATGTTTTCTAATAATGGTGAAATTGAATTAGACATCAGTCCCAGAAAAAAATGCAGTAAATCTCCATATATCTGGAAATTTAAAAAACTTT
>PVKZ01004422.1:0-84227 GCA_004027375.1 Macroglossus sobrinus
GATCATGAGTACCCTGGGGCTGGCTGGAGACCAAGATAGACCCATCTATAGGACAGTGAGGTTTGTAGGAAGAGACAGATAAAAGGGAGACGCGGAGGGTGACATCTAGTATTTTTTGCTTCATCAGATGATATGTTTCTTTGCTACCAATCACTTTTTGTAAGATTGGTCGGTACTGATGGTCCATGCGGTTTAGATTCTGCATCTCCCTGGGACACTGCTTCTAGGATGGCAGGAGGGGAACAAAAACAACAGAAGATGCTTGTTTTCCAACTTTCCGCTCCCCATCCCCAAGTTCGAGCTCATCTCTCAGCTGCTGACAAGTGAAGCCACGATATCAAGGGGAGAGAGCCCTACAGTGGGGACGTGACTCCGAGCCTGCTGCTTCCTGACTGTCTAACCCATGGATGAGCCGCCTCAGTTTCCGCAGGTGTGTGAATGGGACAGGTGGTGTGCAGGAAGACTCTGGGTACCTGCTGCACATCGGGACCTGCGCACACTTTGTCCCTCGAGTCACACCATTGGATGCGTGAGAAAGCTGAGGCTGAGAGACGGTCCAAGTCCCTTTCCCAAAGTTCTCCAAGACTCTACAGAGTATCGTGAATGCTAAATAAGACACATGTGCAAAAATGTCAAGCGGGAGCATTCTTCCCAAAAGCAAGGTATAATTACTGTTTTTAAAGACTCATCTCGAGTTGCTCACCCACTACTCCTGCCCAGTGGTCTGGTCGCCCATTCCTAGATGCTCCATGTGCTTTTATGAAGCACTTTGCTCAGATAACTCCTTTGGCCCAACTATCCTCCTCTATCTTATCTACCAGTTAATCTTTTATCTCATTTTCAAGCAGCCTTACTCAGTGATTACTTCCACTCAACACTTCCTTTCCCTTGTCCTGAAAACGGGATTGATTATCACTTCTTCTGGACTCTAACGGTACCTAACACATACGGACTATTAGCTATTAACACAAGAATGCAGTAACATCCACCCCAAAACTCTGTGACTTCAAACAACCATTTTTTTTTCTTGCTCATGAATCTGGGGGGTTGGCTGAGAGTTGACGGGTCTAGGCTGGGCTCAGCTCCCAATTGCATCTTGGGTCCAGACCCAATCCACATTAGTACTGCTTGGAGCTACTCCACAGAAGCAGACTCTCGGCAGAAGGACAATTGACGAAGGACGTAGGATCAGTGGGAGGTGAAGATTTGAGGTCAACGACGTGACCTGCCGCACATACCTGTTAAAATGCTCATGTAGCCATTCACGCAACAACTTTTATTGAGCACACACAATGGGCCAGGCAGCCTTGAAGGTCTGTGGACACAACAGTGAGCAAAGCCAGATGAGGTGTCCACCTGCACGGAGCTCACACTCTGGCGGGAGGAGGCAGACACACGGGGAAGGAAGATGATTTCAAAATGTGATCCGTACGGGAAAGGAAACAAAACCTGGACATGTGATAGAGTGACGAGAGCAACAGAGGGAGCCAACGGTCACTTTAGATGGGCTGTTTGGGGATGACCTTCCTGAAGAAATGACTTTTGAATAGATACAAATAACGAAACACAGCTGGTCTCACGAAACACATGGAGATCTGGGAAAGAGCCTTTCACGCAGAGGGGTGTCTACTGTACCTGAGAAACAGAAGCTAGTGCAGTACCAAAACCTAAAAGGCCTGTTAAAAGACTGATTGCGGGGCCTCCCCACCCAGAATTTCCTATTCGGTATAGCTGGTGTGGAACAAAAAATTGCACCTCTAACAAGTTCCCAGAGATGCTCATAGCGCAGGGACTACGCTCTCAAAATTAGTGTATCATATACATCAAGAGAGCGTGGCATAAGATAAGGCCTTTTAGGCCACAATAGAGTGTGAGTGTTACAGCATGTGCATTGGGAAGCCTTTGGAGACACAGGCAGGGGAGTGACGAGGTGACCTGACTTGGGTTTAACAGAGCACTCCTGCTTCTATATGGAGAGAGGGTCACAAGGAAACCAAGGTGGAAGAAGGAAGTCGAGATACTTATCACCTCCAACCATCGGTTCCCCAAGGCTCCTACTTGGAGTGGTAGGACAAACACACCCCCATCAGAGATGTGAAGCAGGGAACGAGAAGCTTTGAGAGGGGGCTGAAGTCAATTCTGGATTTAACTTGAAGGCCCTTTGGGACATCCATGGCCATCCACATAGCTCCAGGGGGACAATGCGTGGTGCATTTAGCATGGACGGCAGCCATGCAGCACGAAGCAGCCGTGATGATGCTTACAGCAGCTCCTGGACTTGGCCAACATGTCAGGCCTGGAACATCCTTCCTCCTCTGAGTTCACAGTCTAGTGAGTGGACGCAGACAACAGGCAGGCAAGATACTTGTAAATGGTGTTCACTGCTGGAAGGAATGCACACTGCAACTCAGTAGATCTGAGCCACTCTTGCTGCCATCACCCTTCACACAGTGGGGGCATGCTGGTGCTGTCTTCTAAGAACCCATGTGGCTAAGGGAGATGCCCACAGAACGGTACCTTGCAGGTGACAATGGAAGCTAACAGTTATTGGCACTTCTGATGAGTCTAGCATAAGCTCTTTTCATGTGTTAGTTCAAACCATAGTTTTATGAGATCTGTGTAATGATTATCCCCACGTTACAAATGGAAAAACTGAGGCACAGAGCGAGTTGACACCTTGCCAGAGCTAGGAAGGGACAAAGCTGGGATTCAAGACCAGAAAGGCTAATTGCCGAGCTGGTTCTTGTATCCGCTCAGCTACGCTGGTTCTCAGTTACCTGCTGGCAGGGTCTGTCTGAGGGGTCCACATCGCTCTTAGCCCCTGGCCAGGCTCCAGTATTACCAAAGAGAAAAATCCAGCCTTGCCAAGGCATATGTTCTTTGGCAATAAGTAGCTAGAACTGTCAGAGTAGCATTAAGAAAACCCCATGCCCAAATCTATGTGCCAGACCTTTTACGCAGAGAAAATATGGACATTTTCTTTTAATAATGCTACAGAGAAATAATGAAATGGTAGCATTACAGAAACATAATTAGGTCTTCAAAAAAAAATCTCCACTGGAGTCCTATAAAAAGACCACAGGTGTTCGTCATTATTTTTTATTTAGCAGTTTTAGCCATTGTTTGTTTTTTTTTTCTCCCATTTATTAAGTTCTGGTATTTTAGGATGATTTGTGTTTAATAATAACAATAATTTCCTGTTTGCCTGTCAGTTGTGAGTTGCTTTAATTACAGATATTCATTTCCACAAGTTAACTTGGTAAACGCGCTCATGTGTTATGCTCCCTGTTCATTAAATCAGTTAGCATAGCTAGTAACTGTGTTAAGTATCTCGCTGTCGGGTTTCAGCAATGGATCTATATCGGTTTCCAATACTGTTTCTCACAGACAGACACAGCCTTCCTCAGAGCCCTTTCCCATTGGATTAAAGAGCCGTCTTCGATCTGTACAAGGCCAGTGCACTGAGCCCAGAGGAGGCATCCACTCCAGGCTTAGTGTATCACAGTCAGAATTAGTAATTCCGACTAGACTGCAGAACTTGGTAGCTGGAGACGAGATGTGGGATAAAGGAAGAGAGATGCTCTGATGAGGGCGGATTCGAGTAGATGTGAGTAGAGTGGGTCCGACCACAACCCTGACCTTGGATAGGCCCCGCCACTGGCCCTGAAGAAGGGGAGGGCCTACGTTACTATGGTTGTACCAGAGGACCCTGCCCTCTGGCAGCAGCTAATTATTCCAGGGGTGGACATCAGAATCATTAGTTCCATCACTCGAGCATTTGAAGCAAAGATGTCAAGACAGAGATGGAAAATTCAGAGATTCAGGGCTGAGTCTCTGAGCCATAGCAACCCCAATCCACACAGAAGCTGCTGTCTGAAAAGGTATGGAGGGGTTAATGGTGCTCCCCAGCAAAGAGAGAGAGCCTGCGACTGGAAAAAGAAACATCACAAAGAAAGTCACCCAAAGACTTAGCGGTTTGCAAGATGCCCAGCTATTTGCTCCTTTGAGACTTCTGTGCATCTTTGTAATAAACCAGTTACCTAACTAATGGAGTGGGTTTCTGCTGCTTACTACAAAATGCCCCCAGATCGATGCATTTTTAATCCTGGTGACTAGAATAATCGTGGTTCCATTAAAAGTGTCACATCTGGTAAATTCCAAGATTTCTAGAATCGTTTCGCAGATACCAGTACCTAGGTCATTAGTCACCTACCGATTAGATGTTCCATTCCAAATTTTCCTTTAAGCAAGAGGGCACGCCAAATCAGGACTAAGGGAAATGAAAGGTTATAAGCTCCCGGTATCTAAGTCACAAGGCTACAGAGGAAGTAGCCCATGTGGGTGTGGGTCAAGATAGAAGAATTGTGTCAAGGTGCCCCAGAGTGGACATTCAAAACAGAATGAAAGGTCAATGAGTCGGCCTTTTTTTATCTGCCCTGTTTCTTTGGTGGCTTCGCTTAGCTTTCCTAGAAGAGAGAGAAAGATCCATCTATCGTAGCTGCACAAGCAATGACAAGAAACTGAATGAGAAAGTTTGACGTAAGCATGGGGCAATTAGGGAACATGATGTTTAGTCATGCTGAGTTTAAGGTGGGTCATTTAGGTGGAGGGGTCAGACACTAAGGGGCACCATTAAATTACCATAGAGCAAAAGCCACCACATTTAATAAATCCAAACCGATCTGATAAGGAATCTTCAAGAAGCCCCAAAGCTAGTTTCTACATTCTGTGCATGCCCTTCCCTAGTTTTCAATCTCAGTTTTTCCTTGCTTGGCTCTCCTATCTGCCTGTCACATGGCCATCTTTTGGCTTCTCCTGTGGGTCTCAGTTAACCCTGGATTCTCTCTCCCTCCCGAGAGAAATCCCTAGGTCAAGGATGAAAATACATGCTAGAATCCAGGAGAGAGTTGAGGGTCCCTGGAGGTGAAGACAAAAGACCTTGTAAACCCCAGGGTTACAAGGGTGCAGGATAGGTAAAGAAGGAATTTTTGCAGCAAGAATCCCAAAGGAGGTTTGATGATAGGACTCTATGAGTTTAGGTGAATGGTTATAGTCTTAGAAGAAAAAGAAACTAGAAAGGAAGGGTGAAGGCTTGAGTAGAGCAGAGTAACAAGGGGTCTCTCCTTAGAGAACTTCACCTGCCCTGTAAAGTAGAAGGGAGTTGGGAGTACACAGCGCAGAGACAGAAGCACAAGCATGAAGCGAGTGGTGAATATTTAAGAGGGTATTGCCTACATACTGATGAGACTCGATTTCATGACAAATCGTCATTTGCGTGTCAGAGCTCTGTAGGTTTTGCCTACCCTGTACCCATTCCCCCTCCTCCAATAACAGCCCCTGTGTTTGGTTTAGAGTCCCCAGTGGATACAGTCTTTTGGGGACTGTCCATCAAAGTGTCCAACTCTCCCCTGCCAAAGGAGTGGGCAGGTGACCCAAGCTAGACCAATCAGAATTCAAGTCGAGTGCAGTAACACAAAGACTGAAGACTCTTGGTGCTGATTCACTTCTGATAGTGGCTTCCAAAAGGTTTTACCTTTTCATCCCTGCTCTCCTAAGGCAAGGAAGAATTCTGATGCCAATTTTTTCAGAGGTCTGGCTCTTCAAGTCTGCCTATAATTTGGTGAATCACCCATACCCTTTCTCTTTTACTTAAATTGGTCAGAACCAGGTTCTGTTGCTTTTAACTTTAAAAACCCAACTATGGCATAAGTAGCATTGCCAGCGTTAAATAAAAAGACGTGGAAGAAAGAATTAAGAAAACTGGACTGTTACAGCATTGCCACCACCCTCAAGATGCTGGGCGAGTTTGAGCAAGCCCCACCCACTCACTGAGCTTCACTTCTCACAGCTATAGAGGAGATTGAACTAGAAGTTCCTAAAATCCTCTTCCATCTTCACAGAAATAGTTTTTCCTGTATCTCAAGTCCTTGAAACAATCTCTAGTCTCTATCATCTGCCATCCACTATCACTAGCCTTCACCACAGGGCTGAAAGGGCGTCAAGCAAAGAACAGAAACATCAACTTCCTTCCCACAGCCTTCATGAAAAGATTTCCACATCCCACGTGATAAGCCAATTTTGGTAAGCAATATAAGTTTAATCTGATTTAATTATTTTTTTTAATTTTGTCATTTAGCATCTGCTACATACTTCTTGCACAGATTTTACTTTTTTGGAGATTAAAAAATTTGACATTTGAGACATAATCTCTGCCATGAAGAAGCTTGGACTTTAACTAAGGAGGTACATGAATTTCCCAGAGAATATTTCCAGGAGGGCTGGAATCATGTACCTAGTATCTAACAGGTGCTGAGTATATAGTAGATGCTTAATAAATATCCACTGATTGAGTGAGGTGCCGGAGCCCGCCAGCTAAGATCGAACAGTTCCTGAGAGGGGGAGTGAGGATTGAGAAAGATAGAAAAGAGAGACAGAGAGACAAAGAGATAGAGTCGGGAGGGCTAACAGTAAATACTGTGCCCAGAGTTTATTAAGCACAGCATATTTATACTCTTGGAAATGCATGGAAAGCAAAATCCACAGATATTCTAACAATTGCTGACATTTACATAAGTTCTCTCACAACCTCTTTTATCCTATTCTCTGTCTCCCATTCCCTGGGGCAAGGAACGTTCAACTTTACATTAAGCCAAACTTCCTCCTTCTGCATAGAGCCTACCTGCCCTGCAAACTTCTAGCTTGCAGGCAACTTTAACCTTGTCTCAAGACAGGCAGCAGAAATGGCTCCCAACAGTGAGGAAGAATACACATGGACACAGTTATGTAGAATATAACCTTAAAAATCCAGAGTGATGAAAGTGCTGAATATTTATTTTGCAGCCACTATGCACTATATAGAAGTTTAACAGACATTTCGATTCTAAAACTATTGCTCAAAACCCATCAATTGAAGGATGATTATTTGCATTTCAAAAACAAAAAAAGGATATTCCTAACTTAAGAAAATTTATTTAAAGACTCCAATATGATTAAAATAGATTTTTTCTTTGTGAAAAACTTTAATAACCTTTCTATAGTACATACGGGTAAACCTGAACTTGACATGCCGAAACTTAACTTTATCCAAAAGCTGCGGCCTGTCCGTCCCACAGATGCCAGGGGAGCAGAATGTGACATGCAGCAGCGTTCAGCAAACGGAGTGGTTAAAGCCTCCGGCCCCTCGCCAGGCCTGTCAACACTCAGAGGTCTGAGAAGCACAGGGGACTCTTGTTTCAAGAGGCAGAGTTCACCCTGAAGATCACAATCCATTAGGGAGTAACGAGAGCCTTCTGGCATAACCAAGGGGACGAGACTCAGGAAAACCTGAACGGCGAATGCAATAAAATTAAAATGCAATGGGGATGAACTGCCGTGGCAGCGAGCGTAACCTTCTTGGTGTCTTTAGTGGTGTTAATGGATCTGCTTATGGCACAGATGGTGGTTTTCAGAGAAGTCATTTTTTCTCTAACAAATTCATGACTAAACTAAAAAGACCACTATCAACTTCATTATGCTTTCCAATTGACTTGCTTTAAGGGTTATTCTTTTATTATAGCTCTTAAGCTCCCATTTCTTTTTTTAAAGTACTTCTTTTAATATCAATTTTCACAGCACTAAGAAATTTAACACTCTTCAGTGGTTATATTAATGGCGAAGAACTGTTGAACTGTTGCAGGCTGGAGAGAAGCATGAAAGAGCCTGCATTTGGACTGGTCATTTTGTTATCTCCTTGACCACAAGTTAGGGCCCCGGATTCCAAGGGGTGACAATCCAACTGCCACTAGGGATAGTGGTAATGAAGGTTGTTGCCATACGTCCTCAAGAAAGACTTCCTTCCTCCCTACAATAGGAGTATGGCTCACAGCATACTCCACATTCTTTCAAACAGGATTCTACTGCAAGCTTCTCCTATCCAACTATACCCAGTTAGCTTTTCCAAGCGACCAGAGGATCTACTTCGGGGCAGATTGCACAAACAAATCCATAAGCATTTTACAAACATCGTCAAGAGTAACAGTAAACACAAAGATAAAACAGTTTGTGGAACATGGGATCAGCCAGGGTTCTGTATCTTGAGCCAACCAAATGCATTTTTTTCAAGTCAGAGTGACTTGGAGGGAGACCAGATTTTATAGACATGAAGATATTTATTGTCATATTGTAAAAGTAAAAATTGGAATGAACTTCCCGGCAATGAGGAAGTAATTAAATACATCTGCTCAGCTATTAAAAAGATTAGGAAGAATATGCACGAATAAGGAAAATCACTATGTGTTAAGAGAAGATATAAAGTATCTATAAATAATATAATGCAATTATATAAAACACCTGGTATACCAGAAACATGTTGGTAGAAACACAATAAAATGCCACCGGTCGCCATTCTCCGGTGGTGGAATCACAAGCTCGTGCTACACACTTTCATTTTCCTATTTTTCAATTTTATTGCAATGTGTTTACTTATATTCATCATGAGGAAACCTTGATATTTTATCTCACATGACAAAAGGACAGTGATCATTCCCCCTGAGATTTTAGTGATAGAAAATCTGTTTCTGGTGATTTGAATTCTATCTGAAAGCCCCCCCATCCTATGGCTTTCGAATTGTTCATTTAGCGTCCAAGCTGGTCAAAGCGAGGTCCTATGTTCCAACCCTTCCACTTTACAGGCAGAGAAACTGAGGCTCAGAAGTCTCTTACCTCAGACTTCGGAAGACTCCCATTCCTCGTCTCTCAACTAGAATCTTCCTTTCAAGGCAAATCCTCACCCACGGTAGAAATCTGAGCCTCAAAAGAAAAAAAAAATTAAAATTTAGATCCCACTTAATCAGGCATCATAAAATTTTTTCACGACATGTTGCCACGTTTCACGACAACGTGGCCTGGGCACAGTAGGCACTCCAGGTGTACAGAGAAACACAGAGTGGCCTGCATCATCTGGAAAACCCCCCTGGAATGGTGGAACACTCCCAAATTTTCACTTGTTTCAACTAATTCTTTCGGGGGTTGGGTGGGTGGAAGTAAAAAGCTGGAATATATGAGAAAAGGTAGAGTCCTTTTCAACAGAAGATAGAATTTTTTTTTTGTGACAAAATTTTCTTCCCCTTTTTCCTTGGAGACAGTTCCTCTTTGGAAGGAGAGAGCCATTATTTTTTATCCAATTTGTCTTTAATTTTAATCTCATATGAGAAAGAACACTGATCACTCACAAAGAGGTTTTAATGACAGCAAAAATGGTTTCCCGATTGATCATTTCCTATCATGGGTGCCCTCCGCCTCCCCACCCCTCACCCACCCACACACACCCCCACCCGAAACGCCTACAAATGGCCAACTTGGAAGAGCTTTTTTTCAGTGCAAGCCCGGGACAGGCCTCAAGGGCTTGATGTAGGCAGGTATTTCTTGAACAAAAAACACAGGAAGAAGGGGCCACGATTAGAGTCACCCTAAGAGATGAGGAGAAATACAGATTCAGAATATGAAATATTCAAGCACCTTTGAAGGTACTTTAAACTTTCAAACTCTACTATCATTTCTCATTTGCTGATTTTTAATGAGAAACTCTGCAGATACATACAAAAAAATCTCGACCGAACAATCAGGGGAGTTCTGAAAAATCAGAGACTTTTGAAAGAAGCTACGTATATCAGTAATTCAACGCTTTTAGTTAACACAGTGCTGAACTGCAAGAAAAATGTTCTTTGTCTTGGTGTGAAAAGTTTCTCACTAAGTTAGAAGAATATAATATTGACCTTATCCCAATTCCGATTTCCCCGCAATTTCTCTGCCGTAGGGTCGGAGGTAGAATGAAACATTACCTACCCTCTCAGAGGGTTCTATGTTCTTTTCATGGACTTCCAGGTTGGCCTGGGGCTGTGAACTGAAGGTCTTTGGTGCCAATTCAATGCCAATAGGAATCCCCAATTTGAGGTGCGGTGAAGAAGGAACCTTTTCGGTGCAAAGAGCTCAGTTGTGATTCAGCACAGCTGTGGGACAGCGTGGCTGCTAGGCGGCCCCTGGGAGAGGCCCCTCTTTGGCTAGACAGCCCCTCTCCTCTGTGGCGCACTCTGCCCCGCCTGCTCCGCCTGCCCCACTCTGCTCCAGGAAGTTGTCTTAAGTGTTTCAGCCTTTTGTGGGAAACTGGGGAATCACAGCCTCTACTCTTTCCTAGGATGTGAAAGCGCCCTCTGCAAGGCAGAGGAGAGCTGATTGATAATAGCGGGAAGTCCCCGCCCCTGGTCTCTGATTGGTCCATCGTCATACAGATGAGGGCTCCGAATTCTCACTGGTTGGTCCAAAAAGCACTGTCCTAATTGGTCAGAGTGGAGCCGCTCTGATTGGTCGGTGAAGACGTTAATGGAGGTTGGAGGGGGGTGGGAAATATAGTTGCATAGTTCTGATTGGACAGGGAAAGTCTCAGTCCTATTGGTTAAAACAGAATTCCAGGAACTCCTTTATAAGGGCTGGTTCAGACGGCAGGAACACAATCCAGGCAGGCAGTACACTGTGGGGTTCTCCCTGAAGTATGAACTGTGTGAGAGGCCCCTGTTTAGAAAGCGCTACTATGCTGTTTTTAAATTTAAGCCCAGTTAGCTACCTGGAGCCCTCCTTCATAAGTAGCTTCTTTCTCAGAGTCCACAGGGTTAACTGATATTTATACTCCAAATCTCCCACTAAAATACCCTCAAGGACATACAAAAGGTCTAGGGTGTCTACAGCACTCTAAACCAAAGATTGGAAAGAAAAAAAAGACTTTATACCCAAAGATAGAGGGAATTGATTTTTGTTGTATCATTAAGTGAGATTGATTTAGAAACAGGCTTATACTTTCAGAATCAAAAGAGGATACTTAGCTCCAAAGAAAGAAATAGAAATTAACTCTCCTTCACTACCTACAGCCCAATTCTGCAACCCAAGGGTTGAAATGACAGAAAAACAATCACCCGGTCTTCTACCCCCATAATGCCTTTATCCCCAACCTTGCCTTTACCAACTTCTCTCTCTCCATCTATTCGAAGATATCAAATCCCAACCTATAATATGGCATGGCGAAAAGTAGAAAAGGTTAAGCAGAGGTGTTTTCGCAGCAGGAGCTACTCTGTCTTCACGATAACAGCATCAGAAACAGGCGTGGAGAACAAAAACCGCTGGGAGCCACAGAAGGCATTGGAGAGAAGGCAATGTTCACTTCAGAGACTACCTAAAATATTGAAAATGATCTGTGATTCTTGATAGTTTTAGATTTGGCTGTATAGGCAACTAATCTGCTTTCGTTTAAAAATTCGTATAACGTACACGCAAGCACACATACACATGCACACACACACTTAAACACCTGTGATCCAATCAAATCTGTATCACAAGGAAGTTGAGGGCAAAATCTTAGATATGGAAACATGAGACACAACGTTGGGTTCTTAGGAAATACAAAAGCTCAAAGAATCAGCAGAAGCATCGGTCAGAGCTCAGAGCTTAGAAATGATTTGAAGCATTCGTCTAATCTGAACTGATAAAAAATTAAATCCTTTTGCGACAATGTGGATGGACCTCGAGATAATCATGCCAAGTGAAATAAGCCAGACAGAAAAAGTTGAAAATCACATGATATCACTTATGCGTGGGCTATAAATCTAAAAGCAACAAACAAACAGAGACTCATGGACATGGACAATAGACTAGTGGTTACTAAAGGGTAGGAGGGGGGGGAAAAGAGAGGTAAATGATATAAAAGGGGTCAAATATGTGGTGACAGAAAGAAATCTAACTATGAAAGGTGAACACACAATATAAATATATATATGCAGTTAAATATACAGCTGAAAATGATTTCATTAACCAATGCCACCATAAAAAATTAATTTAAAAAAATAATAAAATTTTTTGAAGAATTTTAATCCTAGACAGCACCGGGAATTTCAGTACTTATTTTTAAATAATTGTTTAGTAACTCATTTTGGCTAGCTCAACAATTTCCCCAAAGTGACAAATTGGCCTTACCCATTCGCTTTCCATTTGGCTCCACTTCTTCGTGTTAAGACAGGAATGCGATAATGACATTTCTTGAAAGAACACAATAAAGAAAAGACATTAAAATAGCTCAGATGGTCTGCCTGGAACTCTCAGGCCAAGAGGAAGTCATGTGGATCTATCACACGCCGAAGCGGCACATTCGATAGGGGTGGGGAAGGGTTCCGTTCAATGAACCCTATCGTGTCTATGATATTAACACTTCCCTACATGGTCTAAACAAACTCCAGGCTCAGGCAGAGAAGAACTTCCTCCAATCTCATTTGACAGGTAGTCATCATTTAAAGACAGGCAAGCTAGTGTACATTCATAGCTATTACAGAATCTCAACTGCCTGATACTTCTGACTATGCTTCTAAAATGGAAGAGTATGAACGTCCTGAGGGAGAACATCTCCTTGAAGGAAGAGTACTGTTTTAGAAACCCAAGTCACGTCTTATTCTTGGGGAGACTTTTACGTGAGAACGAACTTGGGGCTATGCGTTCTAGCATAGCCATCATTTCCGAGTCCTAACGCAGGAAGGTAAGTATCCTCGAACTAAGCTGCGGCTCAGTATCTCAAAGGTACAAAGCAGGCATTTTACTGAGACATCTTCTCTTCCCACTGTTCAGAAACTTCCTGCTACAAGCAAAGTCCTGATTCTGAAGGACCAAGATGTATGGCATCCCTACGAGGAACTCAAGGGAATGATATCTCCTCCGGTTTCTGGGGATACAATATGGAGATCCTGTTTCATAAGGTTCCAAAAGGCAACTCAAAAGAAAAAAATGATAATAATCTAAATGTGATCTCTGAGGATTGAACAATTATAATAACGTTAGGTGTTGAGTGTGTGTAGGTGGGAGTCATGCCCTCCATTGTTCTCAATCTCCCCACCTTTTCTCCCCTTAGTGACACTTGACACAGCCAATCACTTCCCCCCATGTTGAAAATCTCTTGGCTCCAGTGACACCACATTCTGCTGATCCCACTCCAATCTCAATGGCTACTCGGTCTCAGTGGCTACTTCCTCAAGGCCATCTCGAAATATTGGTGCATCTCAAAACGTTGGACTTGAAGCTCTAGTTTTTTCTTCATAGGTGATTTTTTTTTCTAGTCTCAAAGCTCTAAATACTCTCTGTACACCAAAGAGTCCTGACCTCTTATTGGAGATGCAGACGGGGGTCCCTCTGCCCATCTGGCATTGTAGCCTTTGCTGCTCGGATCCCAATCTTCATACACCTCCCGCTGCCAGCACCTGCATCTCTTGACCTAAAGCTTCCTCTAGCAGCTAGGGGCCGCTTCACCTGCACACACAGCAGACCAGAGGTGCCAGGGGACTCTTCTCTTCTGAGAAAGGCCTCCAGCAGCTGTAGGGGTTTGACAGATTTTAAGAAACCCAGCCATTCATTCCAGTGGAAGAACACTGAGGTGCGTGAGTCTACACTGACCCTCTGCATTCTCCAAGGGGAGCCTGCCTGAAGAGAGAACTTGTCTGATCATCAACTCTCCATTGGTTGCCTCTCCTCCCTCCACTCTTACCGCCATTTCTTGGGATGGCCTCCCAAACAATCTAATTACACTCCAATTCTTATCTCAGGGCCTTCTTCTGGGGAAAGTCAAGCTAAGAGAGCAGGTCTCTACATTTATATTAAAACTCCTCCCAACCTCCTCCTCTCTCCATATCACTCTCCTTTCTAAGCTGCACCACTATGTACCCAGCTTCTCAAACAGAAAATTAGGGGCTCTCTTCGCTTTTCCCCCTTTCAGCCATTTCCACATTTCGACCTATGTCTAAAATATACTCCTGTTCTTTCACTTTTCTCCTCTAGTTCTCACCCATCAGCTTGGGTCTGAACTCCTTCCACCTGGCCTCCCTGCTTCTCCTCCCGCCCAGATTCCATCCATCCTTAAAGCATTCACAGTGATCTTATAAATGCTTAAATCAGATCGAGTTACTCCCTTGCTTAAAACATGGCAATGCTTTCCCATCACACTTGGAGCTAAATCTAAACCAATGCCTTTCAGACTCGGTCACAAGCTAGCCCCTGCCTCAATTCACTTCATACCACTCTCTCTTACTCACTGGACTCCAAGCATCCTCACTTTCTAGAGGTGCCAAGTTCACGCCTAACTTAAGATCTTAGGTTGATATTTTCTCTGCCCACACATATGTCCAAGTCAGACCCTTGGTCATTCAGGTCTCTGCTCAAATGTCCCCTTTCCAAAGAGACTGCTCTGGATACTCATTCAGTCTGAGAAATCATACCCAGTCCCTCTCTGTAACACCACCCAAAAATCCTCATTTTTTTCCATGCTTTTGTCTGTCTCTCTCTACCAGAATGTAAGCTTTTGTCTGCCATGGGCACCGCAGTAACCTCAGCCTCTGGAACAATGCCAGGCACACAGCAGATGCTCAAAAATGCCTCCTGAGTGAGTGCACACCACATGAGAAGCAACATGCTAGGTGCTTTCCAGCTACGAGGACAGCATTGCTATCATTTTCCACTCTGACCTTCAGTGTTCCATCTATAAATGGCTTGCCTAAGATCATTCAACTAATTAGTGGAGATAACTGCCTACTCAGGGATGCTGAGAGTGAGGAATGAGGTCTTATGGCTAATTGTTTCAGTAGGAACAGCTAAAGTCATGAACAGCTGCCACATCCAGAAACTCAAATAATTAGGTCATGCATTTGGCCTAAATTTCCTACCTTCCTATACTCGCCTTCAAAGATACTAAACTTGAGGACAGCAGTACCTTGGTTTAGAAAAAGACATCTAGCACAGAATTGTAAATGGGAGTATTCTTATTTAAATACCCAAAATGCAAACATACTGCCCTTATGCTAAAGAGACAAACTTAATCAGAGGATTTGAAAATTAGATTTCATTGATACAGAAGTTATCAAATTCTAGCAATGTTATGACAGTGTTTTTATCAGAAGTCACACTTCAGAACCTCTTTGTGGATGAGACTATTTTTAGCATTCTTTTGATAGGTTAGGCTTGCTGGATGTTAAAGTCCCAGTAGGAGGTATATATATATAATTCTATATTACTTTTAGCATGTTTTACTGTGATAAAGTGCACGTTTATCAAACCCTCAAAGGACTTTCAGAATTTAGAATTCCAGGCACTGTCTACATCAAGCCATTGTCTTATTTCCTACTTAACAAGGGAATTACTTGAACTCAAAAATTGTTTGAATATCTAATCATAATTTGGTTACAGAAGATTCGGTTTTAATGATGTATGTATTTCTTAGCCAGACCAATGTTCTACAGGAAATTTTGGGGATGAGAAAGATCATCTCAAAAGAAACATCAAAACTAGGGGTGCTGGGGAAGCCTTTTAACAGATTCATAGCACATTTAACAAATTCATAGTGCTAATTTGTGTGACACTTCCCCCAGTAGGCATTCTATTAATAAGAGTTAGAGGGAGAATGTGTCCCCTTCACTATGAGGCACATTAGAGCTAGAAGCTGGGATCTGAGTTACATATTTGAACACCAAGGCCATTGCTCAGATGACTGTGTCTTCTGCCCATTGTAATCCAGACACAGGCCCTTAAGTAGAAGAATAGGAATTGATAATAAAATAAAATAATAAAATAAATAAAATAAAATAATAAAATAAATAAAATAAAATAAAATAAAATATAAAATAAAATAAAATAAAATATAAAATAAAATGAAACAGAATCGTTGCCAAGAGAGTCACTTAAAACAGAGTCAGGAGGCCGTTAGGGACGTGGGACCTGTACCGTCTTGCGTCTCAGTTCTCAGAGCTGCTAGCAAGTTGTTAAACCCATTGCTAAACTCTGAGCTGTAAACATCCTGAAACACCACTGCTACATGGACACATGTGGACTTGACTTCCTCCCTTGTAGTTTTATCTCTCTTCATTTGCATATTGGAACTAACCAATCACTGTGAAGCTAGTCAGCAATCCTTCATTTGCATGAAAGAATCACAGTTTGTGGGTTTTGCCTTTATGAACCCTGCCTTTTTCTTTGTTTTCTCCAGAGCCCAGTTTGGGTTGTCCCCCAAAACTGCATCTCTCGGATTCGAGTCCTTTGAGACCCCAAATAATTTTAATTTGTTTTACAGCCTCAAATCTTTATTGGTTGACAGAATCAGTGGGCAAACACGCACACCTCCCATCCTTTGGGGCACTTTTCTGGGAGGCATCCTCTCGGCTTCTCAGGATGTCCTGATGGGATAGAACCTCTGTGGTCTGAGCAGCATCCTCAGTTACATGCTCTTATGCTGACTTTTCCTCCTCCCTGTTGCATTCTCCCCGTTCCTCTACTCCGACTTCCTGGGGGCACCTGCCCCCTCCCCCGAGTATTTATCTCAGGTGTCCATGATAACCCAATCAGGATACTATTCACTGGGCTTTATAGAGAGAACTTCAAATGATCATTTCTTCTATTTTATGTCATACTTTACTCTTCCCAGTTTCCAATGAAATGTGACATACTTAGCACATTTGGATCTCTCAGAAACCTTTAGGGTTGTTCATGGAGAGAAGTTTTGTTTTCTCATTTGGGCAGTTGAGAAAGTTGAAATTCAGAGACAGAGAGAGGATCGGCTAAGGTCACGGGGGTTGTAAATGGTATGAGTGGACGTCATCGCCAGCCAGGCTGATGCCACCCAATGCACACCGACTTTCCTTGGGCAGCCTGCAGCACCACTGCCTTCCATGTCTGCCCAGCCCCTCCTCCTACTTGTCCTGCAACAGATGTTCTGGTCTCATCGACTTCAGGAAGCTTGCCCTGGGCTCTTTTGGGGGAGGCACCTCGATATCCTGTTACTATCCTAACATCAGCGTCTGGTTCGTAATTAGTATTATGCATCTGTTCCTTAAACAAACAAGGAATGAATCAACGAATTAATGGCTAGCTCTTTTAGGCGTTTCTCGCCCTGCTGTGATGCTCACCTGTCTGCCTCCCCATGACACTGTGAGTCCCTTGAGAAACCATGTTAGTCATCTTCGTAGCCTCTATACCTGGAACGGTGTCACACACGATTGGGTACTTAATAGCATTCTGTGAGTAAATGAATGAAACTTCATTTTTCTAACAAGAATATGACAGTAGGCATGAGATAAAGTGGCTAAAGAGTCATCTCGAAGGAAGTTCTGGAATCATGTCAAAGATGAATGAAACCCACAGAAAAACAAAATTTTAGTCCAAGCTTTTACTAGGTCATTATTAGTTCTCTTAATCCAACAATTGAAATCTAATATTAAATACGCCAGAATGATTGAGAACGATGAATGCCTAGCAGGTGTTGCCACATGATAATGGATTTTTCATAGAATGTATGTAATCCCAGATAGGTTTTATAACATTTGTGTGCCTTGAGTTTCTCAATAGTATTAGTAATAATAATAATAATAATAATAATAATAATAATAATTTCATATATCGAGCACTGGCTTTGTGCCAGAGCTACCACACTGCACTGTAGTCTCTGTGGCTGGTGCCTGATGGAGTTGTGCAGTTCACAACCTACACAGCTATGCTTGGCAGCCCTACATCACCCTAAGGATTCCATGTGTATTATCTCACTTAATGTTCCCCACAATTCTGAAAAATATAGAATTGCAGGCTCCATATTACAATTAAAGAAACAGGTCTGGGGAGCTTAAGTGATTTACCCAACATCACCCAGCCACAAGCTCTGAAACCAGGATTTGCACCTGTGGCGCCTGGCTCTGAGGACCCCAGAACCAACCTCATGCAATACTTTGCAGTATTATTGCAAAGTTATAATAAACTCAGAGCTAGGAAGGAAACGCTTTTCCAAAGAGCAAAGTCAGGATATCTTTTGAAATCATTTTTTATCTTCACTCCTTGATGGTCAACCCCTAATGGCCAAAACCTGAGAGGTTTTATAAAGAAACTGGGAACATTTCTAAGCTGTCTGTACAAATTCATATTTCATAACTTGAACATCGACTGTATCTAACAGAGAGATAGAATAAATCCCAGCCATTATTGATGTTCCTTATCAATAATGATAAATATAGAATGATTCAGAGCAAAGGGAAGGAAGAACTAGAATCTGCTGAATAGAGAGTCACAGAATGTCTTTCTTTTTAAAAAAAAGTCCTGGAGAATGTACTGGAAAAAATCCTCAAAGGCATCAACTCAGTCAAACTGCTAAGAGTGGTGTATTCCCAAGGTCCCAGGCTGGAAAGAACCAATTTCCCTCCAAGTATAGCAAGAGTGGTCCAAGATACTCATTTTCCTAGGAGAACACTCTTTTTCAGCAGTTGGCATGAATCTTGAGTACATAAAGTACATTTTATCGTTCTGCATAGGTTGCTTTTAAAAAAAGAGGGATAATGTAGATTTTGAAGAGTCTCCTAAACCCCAGAGAGAATCTACCCAAAGATTTGTGTCAGAAGTTGCTTTCATTATCTAGTCTCAAGCTTAAAAAACAAAAGATGAAAATACAGTAGTACTTCAAGAGCCACAGATTTCAGGAAAAAAAAGAGAATTCCATGAGACTTTTTCAGATAGTGGATGCTCACCATCTTAAGTGTCAAAATTCGTTTCTTATTTTCATCCGTTGGCTGTCACTCTCTCAGATACGTTCCCTAATGCACCGTCTTTGTGGTCAGAATATAAAGAATATATTTTAATAGTTTCTGGAGGATGTGGGGTCATCATTAGGAATCTCAGTTATCACATCTGAAATCATATCCTCAATCATGTTATAATGCTCCCTGAACTCTTTCTCCCCACATGCAAGTGGCCTAGATGGCTGTACTTTCTATAAGGTACAGTCTGTCTGGAAGGTATCATTTGACCCTTCCTCCTGTTCAACAGCTGTGTCTTCTTGCTGTCCTCCCTCTGCCCTGCTACTTCGAATCTGCCACCCTATTATAGATCAGGTCTGAGTAAACCACAGGCCATGGGCCAAATCCAGCCCACTGCGTGTTTGGTAAATAAAGTTTTATTGGAACACGGACATATTCATTTCATCCTATATTGTCCATGGCTGCTTTCACTACAACAGACCAAGCTGAATAGTTGAGACTGAGGCCGCATGGCCTGCAGAGCCTAAAATATTCACTATCTGCCCTTTCCCAGCCCCTGTTTTAGAGTCACGGATATGTCAGTGTCTTTTAGAATAATCTGGTCCTCCCCTTTCTGAATAAAGTACTGCGCTTGTTCTTAGCAGCTGAAAGGAGGCTAAGCACCTGACCTTCAAATAAAGAAGCATCTCCTAGACTTTTAAAAGTTATAAAATCCCATTATGTGGAATAGTAGTTTACAATGTCCTAAAAGAGCATTTGAAGATGATAGAGGTCTATCTGTAGCCTTAAACAATGTAAACATCACTGTCTGATTCCGAGTTCTGATGCCTTCAAGTAACTGAGCGCACAATGAGTCCCCACGCTCAAAGCGCAAATGGAGTCACTGACTTAAATCATAATAGAAAAATGGTACGGAAGAGAGAGAATCTGGAAGTCAGCCAATTAAAAAATAAAATTATAAGGAGCAACAGCTAAATCAAACTTCTCCCTGGGATTTGCAGAGGCCAAGTCAACCAGACGCACTGCTGAAAATCTAACATGGCATTGTAACCCAGAGCAGATTTCCAGCTCGAAGCATTACAGCATATGGTATTTCACACACAAAAGGTAATTAAGAACTGCCTTGGAAAAGGGCATTTGTAGCCACCTCATCAGTGACCTAGCAGGCTGGTCTGTATCAGTTACTATTCATTACTGTCAGTGAGAACAAAACAAGGTATGATTAATGTAGAACAGTGCAATGGATCGCAACAGAGGATGACACCTCAAAAAAAAAATGAAGTTAAAAAAAAATACCACCATTTACTAAGCCTGGAGAGTCTATCTATATTTTATATCAATAGTATTATTATAATTATTATGATTACTATCAACGTAATGAGCATTTAAATGTCGCCTAATACTAGTCTGTGTGCTATGTGGATATTAGCTTATTGAATCTTCACATTAGTCAATGAAATACATTTTTATATTATCCCTAATGTACAGGTAAGGAGAGGGTCTTTGAGAGCGTAAGCAGTCAGAGCATTACAGGGGGTGACTAAGGCAGTAATGGATTAGAAAAGCAATAATTGGAATATTGCACATTGGGTGCACCTATGAGCATCTCTAGATTATCACCTCCTTCAGATTAGGGGCTATAACAAAGTAGTGACTCAATAAACATTCATCAAGTGCATGAATAAATAATGTAATGGATGAACAAACATCTAATCCAGTTTAATACCAGTTCCATCCTAATCTGGTTACCTTGTGATCTAAATGTGTGTCTGAAACGTTCGCATTTTCCCTGTCAGGTACATAATGTCTACGTAGACAGATAGCTTCTCGTGGATGGTTCTTTACATGGCAGTACATAAATATCTCCAGATATATTTTAGAGGTAGCCATAGCCCAATCGCCTGAAACATGGACGAATTACTTCTTTTCCAGAGAAGCCCGCAAAATGTGTTCCATAGTAGAGTAATAGGTGTTAGCCAAAAAAAAATGCCATGGCCAAGTCAGTCTTGGAAAAACAGAGGTAATCAAATTTCTCAACTTCAGAACATTCTGAGAGCTTCTAATGTGCTCATGTGGATTGAAGGTCACCAAGTGGAGGTATCTGCTCTACACAATTTATCAAATTCACTTGACCGTGGAAATACTCTTTCTTAAAGCATCTTATGGGAGTATTAACCTGAGAAACCCACACTGGGAAAGGTTGACATGGAGAAAGCTGAATGCTTTCATCAAAATGGAAAAGAAAAATTACTGAAAACGTATGAACAGAAATGGTGGTGTCTACAGAGAGAAACCCAGGAACTTCACTCTTGTCCAGAGTACGACTCCGGTTTCAAGCACAGCTGATTTCTGGAGCTGGAACATAGATATCAGGGTTCGGCTCCATGTCTCGGCATTTTCTGCACTGTGTGGGCTCCATTCCCAGACTTTAAAGGGGACCCTGGATTACATCCTTCTTAGGGGACCATGGATCACGCCCAGGGAAAATGAGCATCCTTCTCACTGCTCAAGCAAAAGCCCCAAGGTGTCTCCGTCTGAGCCCCGTGAGCTTGGCATATGTATAATGAAGTTGGCTTAAGTACGCCCACCCTTCACCCAATCACTGTGGCCAGAGGGCCAAAATCCTCTGACTGGCCAAGTCAAACAGTCATTCCACTGCTGCAACTCAGGACAGAATTACTACTTCCCAAAGCATTGGGAGTGAAGGACCAAGTAGCTGTCCAAGGGAAATTGGGAGACTTTTACTAGGAGAGAAAATGAATGTTGGGAGATCGAAATAACAAATTCCCAGTAAAAAGATTAATTTCCTTGGATTTCTACATTGCAAGTAGCTTTTAGACTGGTTTAGGTAAAGTCCTCTTGTATTAACAGTTGATTCAAAATCTGAAACTAACACAGCACCTGAAGAGGGGGTTCAGGCCCCCAGATCTCTTCAAAACTAGACCCCAGCTAGTTAACCTTGATCCTTGCAATTCATTTCCCTCTGTCATTTCTGTGGCTATAGTTTTACCAAACTGGATGGTAGAGTGTCATCAATCCCATAGGTTTTCTTCCAAATGTTAATCCCTAGTCCCCAAAACTAAATAATAATTTCTCTAAGAAAGAGCCAAAAATATGCCCATTTCCTTTTTGACAAATTCCAAATCTAAGTCTCCCTGCCCTGTAAGCTACACAAAGAGCATCTGATTTCACCACGGCTATTTCTCTACTGTTCACTATTATATATTTTTAGCATCATGGTGAGAAAACTTAAATATAATGGGTAATCATGTTCTTCATCAGCATAAAAGCAAAGTATTCAGCTGCAGTAATAGGAAATCTCTAGCTGGATGCTGTTCGATACAGTGACCAGTGACCATAGGTGATCACAGGTGACCACGACATACTGGAACAGTGACTAGTGAGGACTCAGAAATGCTCTAAGTGCAAAATACACAACAGATTTCTGAGACTTAATATGATCGAAGAATGTAAAATATCTCATTAATCACTTGTTTACGGGCTACATGTCGAAAGGACTATTTCGGATGTATTGGATTAAACAAAGTATATTACTAAAATTAATCTCACCCGTTTCTTTTCACTTTTTGTAAATACAGCTACTAGAAAAGTTGAAATTGTATAGGCAGGTTTCATTACATTCTTATTGGCCAGCATCCCTCTGGGTCATCTCTAATAAAGATTAGATGTGACAAAGAATGAGAGGTATGAGCTCTTTACAGATACGGCATTAAATTAAAAGAAACAGATGAAAGATTTAAACATGAGTGCCTCTAGAAAATAGAAATAACAATTTTTCTCGTTACGTCTTTATAGTAAAATCTAAATGATCTTCAAACTATGTTCATTGATTCCTTTAATTTTAAAAATTTAGGTGGCAGCAAAAACAATAATTATTCCAGGAGAAACTTTCTTGAGACATTTTAGGGGTGGATTTATTTATAACTACTTTGATTATTTCCAACTCAATGCCTGTGTTTCTTAATCCAGAGGAGCCTACCTGTGGAGTTTAATAAATATATATAGGCCCAGGAACCAGCCAAGATTTTCCAAGCATGTTATTTTTTTTCCCAAAGGTTCAAGGCGATTCTGTCTCCTACATCTAGTTAAGAACCTCTGGTCTATGGCGTGGAATTCTGGGAACTTATGGTAAGCGTTGTAACACAGCCAAAACTATTGATTATGGAAAATCTTGCCCCAACCTATATGTCTTCTACAGGAAAAAGCCCACCTTCCTCTGGGAGGAGAACCATCTTCAAATCAGAGGTGTCCTTACTAGGTTTCTCAGCTCTGATCTTGAGAATGCTTAGGACTTGCTGTTTCCACAGCAGAGCTATGAGGCAGGTATTTGTCGGGGTGCAATCTCAACTGCACCCCGCACTCCTCAGCACATAGCTAAAGGCCAGTTCAAGGAAATGTTTATGGCAGATTTCCCGAAAGAACAATCTGGCCTTTGAGTGCTTCTCGAAATATGGTCCAGAGACGATCTTCACTGGTAGCTCCCAGGGTTGTCATACAAAATACAGATTATCTTCTTTCGGTTGCATTTTCCCACCTCCGTTGAAGTTTAGCGTAACTAGGTGACTTGCTATGACAATGCAATGGCCTTGAGAAGTAGCATACCTGTCTCCCAGATCAAAGCCTGAAGAGCCAACATGTGATTTGCCCCAATCTATTTCCTGCCTCAGCGATCATGGGAGCATGGAGTTGGCACCTCCCTCAGTCTGGATCCCTGTGTGCAAAAGCCAGAAAGCAGACACAGCTGACTCCCCACCACACACACCCATGTCCTCTGCCGACCCGCGACAGTTAAGTAGCATGAGCAAGAATCAGACCTTTTCGTTGGAAGCCTCCAAGGTTTCAGAGCTGTTGGTTGGCTTAGGCAAGGGCAAGAGAGAACTAAGCTACACATGCGGCCCCTACAGAAATGCTTTTGCCATTCAATGCTGTGCCTTTGGCTTCAGGAAGATTACGAGGACAAGAAAAAGCCCAATGAATTGGTTCTGTTGCTTAAGAATGCTGTGGACGACTCTTGTCCCTCAGTTATCGTGTCCTCTTGGTGAGAACCCAGAGGAGAAAGGTCTCTCTGGCATCTACACCCAGCTCAGTGTGGCTTCTCCCGAGTCATGAATGTGTCTCGCATCTAACGGTCACTGGGAATCATGGCGTTAATCGTACAAGGAGCCTCCGTGCCAAACACATGGCCCTCCTCCTGCAACGTGCTGGACCTCGTGGCTTTCACTGTGTGGGACTCCCTCGTGCCTTCATTTTCTTCTTCTGCACTGATTTCCCCATTTCCACCAGTTTTTTTTTTTTCTGACTCTCTCATTTCTATTTTATTTTGAATTATGTACTTTGGCAAGCTGCCTTAATTTTTTTTTCTGGGGGGGGAAGGTAGGACATGAATAAAAATATATGTGACATGCAAGCGAGCAGGCATGAATAACAGGCCCTTATTTCCAGAGCTACAATAATGAGCCTCAACTTGTTCTTTAATGATGCAAGGAAAGGAGGAAAGAAAAGAGAAGAAGAGGGTGGAGAGGGGGCGGGGGAAGGAGGTAACGCCGCGAACATGCCAAGGTGTTCGAATTCTGGCTCCTAGTTAATAGGCAGCTGAGAAAGGCAACTCTATCTTCAAGATAAATGTTATAAATTGCATGTAATGAAATAAGGTCTTATTCTCCCACCTTTTGCTTTCTTATTTTTAAGATATACGGTCCTGTGTCAACCAAAATATCTAGACTTATAGCACACAATTCTATTCAGCTTGTAGAACAAATTCACTGGCACAGTCGATTTTTATTTTAATTATTTGTATAGAGTGGAAAGGAATGGCCTGATTTATTACTGAGTTGGACTCCAATGGCAATATTATTATAGTTGCAACAGATGAATAAACCAATATATTTCTCAAAGCCATAAAACAACCAGCTACATGTCAGAGAAAATTGTTCTCCAAAACAACTGTAAAAAGTAAAAAATAAAATAAAAAACCGAGGGAAACAGTGGCCTCCTCAGCCTCCCAAAGCCATTCCAAAGAAAACAGGACTCCCGCAGACCAGGAAAAACTCATTTCAACAAACGTCCTTTCCATTCGCCCACTGAAATTAAAAGTTCACTGTAATAATTTATACTATTGTCTCTGGCATTGACGTGTTTATTCCATTCAAATGTGCTTTAAAAACACATCGGCGGCCACAGAAGACCATTGTTCTCCTGTAACCCAAAGCTGGGCATGCCGACGCAGCCCTCCATGGCAAACTGCAGGATTAAGTTTTGATCGGAGCTACGTGCACTGATGACATTTGAATGCCTGATCAGAACTGTCCTCTGCACTGTGCGTTGAAGGGAGAGCAAGGAAGGAGGGGGCAGAGGATGGTTTTTACTCTCCACCTGTGCTTATCTGCGGCAGGCATGCCTCCCTGCCTAGGCTGAGGACAATGAGAAGTGGACTGCAGAGGGTGGTTACGAGTCAAGGGCACCAGTGAATGCACTTTCTAGAAGGCTCCATCCGGTCAGGTCTACTCCGAAAGCTCAGACCGCCAGGCTGCAATGTAGCCAGGGCTTCTCGACACCCCATTGCCCTCCGAGATGCTGCTGTTGATTTTCCATTTGTGTCTATTTCAAGAAATGCCCACAGGTGGGCTGCATACCTCCAAACGTGCAGAATTACCCTGTGAATGTGAAGCGTGTGTTTTCCAGAAATGTCCAGCAGTTAAGACCTGGGCTCTAGAATCAGAAACATAGCAATGGGGCAACAATGAACTTTTGTGATTAATGAAAGTCTTAGTATCAACATGAAAAAAAAAAGGACCATATGAATGAAACTCTGCTTCCAAATGTTTTGTGCGGTGTGTCCTTGGGTGAGTTCCCTGACCTCTCTGAGCCCCGTTTTTTTTCATCTGCCATGGGGGAACATCAATGGCTACTTCACATGGTTATTAAGGGTACCAAATGTAGTACATGCATCACAGCTCCTGGCTCCCAAGTGTCCTTTCTTCGTAAACCTGATCGTTTTTAAATTGTATGTGTCCCTGGTTATGCCAACGGCCAGTTCCAATGTCTTCCATCAGGCCTGGGGCTTGATCCTAAGGGAATTCTCTGCTGCTACTTAGAGTTTCTTGGAAGGTCCTAGTTGAAAGCATGTCTTTCGAAGTGAGCACTACAGCATCGTAATTCAGCGAAGATAAAGCACTAAGGTAGGAAACGTGGAATGGAGATGCTATGAGTCTAAAACATTAGCATACCCATTAGGCTCGCTGGAGCTATCAAAACGTCAAGGCTTTTGCTCTTCTGGGCAGCAGATGTAAAGATAATAACCATGACCGTGACCACGTTGGTAATATCTGTAAGGCACCTACTGTGTGCCAGAAGTGGTACTAAGTTCCTCCCCATGCCACAGCTCACCTGATCATCACAGAGATCCAGGAAGGCAGTCACGAGCTGCATCCCCATTTTGCAGATGAAGAAATTGGCTCAGAGAGGTCAAGCAATGCTCCCAGACTAAAAGGAGGCCGAGCAAAAATTCAAACCCAAGTCAGTCCAGTTCCACAGCCCAAGGTTTTCACCAGTCTTCGGTGAAAATCCAAGATGGTGATCGCCTATATTCTGATCCTTTCCCTAGGGGTCCTTGCTGCTCCTGTTAGTGGTGAGGAGTTAATGAAGCACCTCTCACCCTTCCACTGGCATGATTCCACTGTAAAGAGCCCGTTCTAAAGGCACTGTCATTACGCAAAGGAATGACCCCAACGATGGCACCATCTGGCTTTAGAAAAACACTCTCTCTTCTCCATCACCAAGAGTTCAACACACATGGCTCAAGCAGTAACCCAAGCCATTAAAAAGATGGTCTCTGCTCTCAACAGGTTCCCATTTCAAAGCAAATGCACAAATGAAAAAGCCCCCCATTCACAAATGCTCAGCAAATTAGGAGGAAACGTATTACAAGGATTTAAGCATAGATCCTTTTTTTTTTTTTTTGCATGATGGTCTTCCCTCAGCACAAGTAATTAATTCTATAGCTAGAAAACCTCCAATGCATATGGTCTAAAGCCCTTGTCTCTAGCTCAAACTAGACAACAACCAAGGGATAATCAGAAGATCAAGAATATATGGTTTAAAAAAAGTTATATATATATATATATATATATATATATACACACACACACACACACATATGTGTGTGTGTGTATATGTGTGTGTGTGTGTGTGTGTGTATGTGTGTGTGTGTGTGTGTATGTGTGTGTGTGTGTATGATTTAGACCTCTCTCCAGTGTGGAAGAACATTCATATTTATTTATTACTTATTTTAAAAAGATTTCATTTCTAACTCTAAAAGAATTCCTAGGTTCTTTAGGCCATTGTTCTGATTTGGAGCAATTCGTCACAGAGCTGTAGCACGCCGACGATGTGTTACACTAATACATCCTTACATGGGTAATGCTCTAATGATGTGGCAGCCCCCTAAATCACCAGAGAACTGTCACTCCCGTGATGTGTTACTCAGAGATATGGCTCCGATCGGAGGAAGGCATCCAGGAACTCAACAATAGGAGAATTATATTTTTTGACTCCAGAATTTCCTGACTGTAAATAATAACCTCTTTCGTAGAAAATAGAAAACTCCGCCTGAGATCAAAAGCAGCAGCAGAATTTCTTATATTTGTGGATACTCCAGAGATTCAGAGTTAGGCATACACCTCGGTGGATGCCTCGGCTGTGTGGTGAACGAGGTCGCTGATAAGGAAATGACTTCTGAAGTGTTGATGGGGTTGCTGAGTCTCTTTCTGAAAGGTAATCAGGGGATGCTCATGGATCCTTCACTACGGATGTGGATTTCATCAACGCCCTAAAATAAACAGTGTTAAAACCTGAGTCAAGAGAAAAATGACAGACTGAGGAGAGGGGTGCCCTCTTCAACGCTGCTGGCAGGAGACTAAATTGATATAACATTTCAGAGGGCAATTGGGCAATATTTATCAAAATTTAAAGCACATAGAATCTGAACTCAGCAATTTCATTTCTAGAAATCTATCCAGCAGACATTCACCCAGGTACAGAAGGGTATGTGTGTGTGTGTGTGTGTGTGTGTGTGTGTGTGTGTGTGCACACGCGTGTAAGAACATTTACCTCAGCAACGGCTGCAACGAGGAGAAAAAATGGAAGCAACCTACACACGGGTCAATAGCAGAATGTTTAAATACACTGGTGTGCATGCACTCCACGAAGTTTATGTGGCCATTAAATATGATGACATAAATCAATGGCTTTGAGAGTGAGAAACACTAAAATCTAAGAGTCGCTTTTCTAGAAAACCTAGGAAGGGCATCGGACACTCTGGATCGTCATCTTAGCCTCATCCAGAGAAAGTCCGCTGCATGCATATGCGTGTGTGCATGTGTGTGTGTGCACATGCGCATGTGTGCGTGTCTGTGTGTGTTTCTTAGGGCTCTGCAAAATGTTTTTCTTTACGAGGCCAAACTGCTTTAAACGTGTTTGGGAAAAGCTGGTATAGAAAAATCGCGAACATTATTGAGTTCTTATACTGGGCTTTCCAGCCATTCTCATTTAATCCTATGGCAACAGAATGAAGTAGGTGAGATCGTTATTGCTCCTTTGACATGTTACTAAACTGAAGCATGAAGAGGGTAAATTCTTCGGGACCAACCCGGCCAGTGATTCTGCAGCCGGGATGTGGGCCCAGGCGATGTGACTTTAGATCTGAGCGTTCTGCTCTCTGACTTCAGTGTATATGTACACCCACATCGTTGTTGACTTAAAAAGTGGTCCATAATATACCAGGTTTTTAAAAAGCAGGTTAATAAAGAGCACGTACAATTGGGTACCATGTTATTATGTATTCGTGGAAAAGGACAGATGTATTACTTTGTGAACAGGAAAGAAAAAGGAAGCGATATCCCAAGTGAAGATAAGGAGAAGCATGGGTAAGCCAGCTAGAGAATGCGTTCTGAAGATTCTGAATTCAATATTTTCTTTTGTCATCTCTTCCTGTCCACAAGTCATACATGGGTGGTTTGTCCTTTGGAGCCACGTGCATGCGACCAGTCTGAAGACCGAGATGTACCATGTGTGTAGGTTCCCACTGAGGAAGAAGAGCGTGTGTGGATCTCACGCAGGCAAGGACCCCATCTGTCCCTCATCTCCTGTATCCTCAGAGCCTACCCAGCAGCAGGCACATAGCACGTGACCTGTGATGGTTATCGACAGAAGTAAATATTATATAGCATTCTGTGAAGGGCGTGTGGCTATATTGACAAGAGCTGTTTTTTGTTTTTTGTTTTTTTTGTATTTTAAGACTTTTTTTGAGGCAACATTGGTTAATAATCTTATATAAGTTACAGGTCTACAACATTATAATTCAATGCCTGTGTGCACTATAGCATGCTCATCACCGAAAGTCTTGTTTCTGTCCCCATCCATCACCATATATTTGACCCCTTTACCCATTTTGCCCTCTCCCAACCCCTCCCCCTCTGGTAAGCACCAAGCTGTTGTCTGTATCTAGGAGTTTTTATTTTTGTTTTTGTTTTTGTTTTTGTTTTTGTTTTTGTTTGTTTCTTTTTTGTTTTCTATTCCACATGAGAAAAAATTATACAGTTTTTGTCCTTTTCTGTTCTGTCTGACTTATTTTGCTTAGCATAATACACTCAAGATCCATCCGTGGTGATATTTCATTATCTTTTTATGGCTGAGTAATATTTGCATGTGTGTATCTCACATCTTCTCAATTCCATTCACCCATCGATGGACACTTACATCATTTTCATATCTTGGTTATTCTAAATAATGCTTCAGTGAACATGGCGGTAAAAATATCTTTTTGAATTAGTATTTTCATATTCTTCAGGTAAATACCCAGGAGAAGACTTGCCGAATCACATGGTAGTTATGTTCGCAATTTTTTGAGGAACCTTCCTACTGTTTTCCATAGTGGTTGCACCAATTTACAATCTCATCGGAAATAACAAGTGTTGGAGAGGATGTGGTACAAGCAAACCCTCGTACATTATTTGTGGGATTGTAAAAAGACTATTTTTAGAGCAGTTTCAGGTTCACAGCAAAATTGAGAAGAATATATAAATCTTTCCCATGGACCCTCTGCCTCCAAACATGCATAATCTCTCTCATCATCAACATCCTCTACCAGTGTTAGGGTTCGCTCTTGGTGTTATATATTCCATGAGTTTAGACAAACATATAATGACCTGTGTCCACCATTACAGTATCATACACAGTATTTTAACTGCCTTAAAACTTTTCTATGTTCTGCCTATTTATCCCTCTCTTCTCCCTAACCCCTGGCAATCACTGTTCTTTTTACTGTCTCCATAGTTTTGCCTTTTATAGAGTGTCATATAGTTGGTATCATAGAGTAGGTGATCTTTTTGGATAGGCTCTTTTCACTTAGTAATATACTTTTAATTTTCCTACAGGTATTTTCATGGCTTGATAGCTCATTTCTTTTTAGCACTGAATAATATTCCATTGTCCAGAAATACTTCCAAGTTTTGACAACTATGAATAAAGCTGCTGTAGACATCATGTTCAAGTGTTGGTATGGAACTAAGTTTTGACTCTTTTGGGTAGATCCCAAAAAGCTTAATTTCTGGATCATATGGTATGAGTATGTTCGGTTTTGTAAGAAACTGCCTCACTGTCTTCTAAAGTAGCTGTACTATTTTGCATCCCCACCAGCCACGAATAAGAGTTCCTGTTGCTCCACATTCTCACCAGTATTTGGTGGTGTCAGTGTTCCAGATTTTGGCCCTTCTGATAGGTGTGTAGTGGTATCTCATTATTGTTTTGATTTGCACTTCCCTGATGACATACGATGTGAAGCATCATTTTATACACTTATTTGCCATCCGAATGTCTTTTTTGGTGAGGTGTCTGTTAATGTCGTTAACCCATTTTTAATCGGCTTGTAGGTTTTCTTATTGCTGAGCTTTAAGAGTGTTCTGTATGTTTTGGATAACAATCCTTCAAAACATTTTCTCCCAGTCTGTGGCTTTTCCTTTTATTCTCTTGACAGTGTCTTTTGCATGGCAGCTGGAACAGCTGGAACATTTATTTCATCACGAGTTCAACATAGGTGTGATTAAAGTTCTCTCACCTTTGTTTAAATCATCTAATCTAGATAAATCAACCTAAGGGCGTTTTTCAGAATCTACATATAGAATGGAAGTGAACTCACTCACGAGCCACAAGAGGTGACACCAAGATGGTTCCCCCGTCTTCCTGGAACTTACGCGTTCTTTCTAGAATGAGAAAACATACATTTAAAACAATTTTTTAAATGACACAAAAGTCTATAAATCACATGTTAAAATACATGGTGTAGGCTCAATTAAAGAGAGAAGAAGAAAGTCAGCAGAATCTAAAATGGCCAAAAAAGACATAAGGTTTTAATTGGGCTCTATAAAAATAACTTGCCTTGGCCAAGAACATAAATAGATTTTCCATTTATAATATCTGGAGCAGTGGTTCTCGATAACTGAGTTGTTACATACTAATGAACCATCAGCCCGTCACAGAGGTACAACCAAATTTTGCCCAAGGTGATCCTTTTTTAAATGGAGGCACAACTGAAGATACATACAGTTGCAGCAGCATCTGTCTGATGGACGGTGTAGTCGAGCAGGCAGGAAAACACAAAGGATGGTCCAACCTGCTGGGAACAAGAATAAAGTGTGAGGTCAGATGGGCAAGAGCTTTTGAGTCTTTAATAGAATACAGTTATGGCAGCAAACAATCCCACTGGGATGGCAGGGCAGTGTGGAAAGGCTGACCACTGACTGCTTGGTAAACACTGGGATACATTGTTACACTGGGGTAATGATCACATTGTAATTATTCCTCATTTATTTAAATGTTGTTTTTACTCTACTAATCACTTCAAGCGGGCTGCCAAGATTCTGATATTCCAAAGTGTGCCATGAATCCACGAAGTCTGGGAACCACTGATTTGTGTTCTCTCTCACTCTTCTGTTTTGCCTCATTTTATAGCCTTGCCTTTAGGACACAGCATTTTAATAATACAAAACCAAAGTGTTTGTGGGCTATGGAATTTTGTGATTATCTACAATTGTGTTTAAGTTGAGAAGATACACTTTTAAGATAACTTTTTTTATTTTGAAATACTTTAAAATTGATATAAAGTGGCAAAAAAAAGAGTGTAGCATTCCCATGTACTCATCACTCAAATTCCTTCACTAATTGCAGTTCATACAACCATAGTATGCTGTCAAAACTGACATCAGTACAATATTTATGAGTCAGGTTTTACATCCATATTTTTGAAGGTTTTAGAACAAGACTATATTTATATTGCCGCCACTTCATAAACCATTGTTTACTAAGAAATTATAATCATGTAGATAGAAAACTAAAATACCATAAGAGAAGTACTATCGATTCTTAGAAGGGAAAGGAATGACCTTCAGCCGGGAAAATCCTCCTGGACAGAGTTGGGAGGTGATGCTGAACTCTCAACTCTGTTCATTCTTTGGCATTTAGCATAACAGATGTGATTCAGGAATAGGCAACATTTTTGTGAGCAGATTTCCTCGTGCATACAATGGCAAAATAGCCAAATGGGAAGGTCAAAGAAAAGTAGAATACGTGAAACCTTGGGCATAGTAGGTCATATTGAAAGAAAAAAAAAATCAGCCCGAGACCAGTCTATTGTTCTTTTTGCTTTTACTCATACAAAAAACAAGCCAGACTAGGATATATGTCTATCGAAGATGAGACCACTTGGGCCAGTTGTAGTTTGCCTGCCCCAGACAGAGGCACAAAAAAGCAAACCATCAATGGGCGAACCCAGAAAAACCTCATTCTCCTCAACACGGGCTCTAAGACAAGAGTACGTTCAAATGAATAAACACTGTTTAAGTGCATCGACCGGCCACAATTGATGGCCCTGATTACTTTGATCTTCTTAGCTAGTTCTCTACAAGATAGCTTTGTCCCACACATTATCAAAGGATCCTTTAATCGAATTTTATTTTTAATTTTCCATGAAAATCTGAAATAAGAGATTCTCTCACATGTTTCAAAATTCTACAGAAAGCAGTGAAAAGAAACTTAATAGTTGACTGGAATATGGAAAATAAAAATAAATCACTCTTCTTTTCATGCACTATTTGTAAGGAAAGAGGTAATATATATATTTTTAAATCAATTACTGTAGTTATTTGCACATACTTTCAATTTATGGCTTTGCGAACAAACCAGATTTACTTTAAAGATTCTTAAAAGAATTTCCTTTGTCTTAAAAGAAATTTGGATGAGATAAAGCCTTTAGTCCTCCCAACTCTGGGATCCTATGTTTTATGACAGTAAATTCACTCAAACAGCTGCTGTTTTTAAAATAACTAATTAGCACTACCATAGCTAGCTACTAAAGTTAATTGGGGGGAAAATAAGCCCAGTAATAAAACAAAGTATTATTTCAACCCATGTGATGACTTCTTTATTATGTATTATCGCTAAATTTTTGACGTGCTTGTTGTATTATAAAAATAATGATGATATCCATTAAATACTCAGTTTTCTATGTGCCAAATACTTCACCGTGTCATCTGCTTAACCCTGACATCAATCTTATTAAGAAGGTACCAGAATTTCCTCCATTTTACGTATTAGTAAACTAAGTCTCAACGTGTTAAGTAACTTTCCCAAGATTACAAAGATAAGAAACGGTGGAGCCAGGATTCAAATCCAGATTGATTTTGTGGCCAAACTTACCCTCTTATTCACTATACCAGACGGTCTCCTGACTTAGGATAATTACTTTTTTTTAGCAGAACAAACCAATTTTAATCTATCCCTTTGATCCACTTAGCGGTAGACCAAATAATCTCTCTAACAAGACTCCAGTGAGGTAATAGGAGTCAATTTTTCTCATCATTGTCCATTCTGCATATTTTTAATGTATATCTTTATATTTCCCTATAGTTACAATATAATGCTCATGTAAAAGATATCAGAGATCTATGATTATTTTCAAGTCTCAAATACAGTACGCTTTTAAGGGGATTTTTAAAAAAATGTGTCTGAGGCTTCCCAGCACTGCCCATACATTGCTTTATTAATGAACCGTCAACATGGCTTCTTTGACAAAGAGTGTGTCACTTTCATACCTAATAGCTAAATAGGATTGATATCACACCAAACAAATGCCTTTCCATTCTGCAGAATTTATACTTGGGAAGACTCCATTTATCCATCAGGATGAATCATGGGGATGGGTTCCCAGGCAGTCCCCTAAGACAGCATCTGCTCACCTGCTTTGATTTGTTGAGCTTTCGACTCTGAAAAGTACACCTACAGCTTAAGCGTGTAGATTATCTTCTCCACGTCTTCCTGGTTTCGTTCACATCAATGACAGAAGAGTAAAGCAGTGTTTAGACCCAAAGCATTTTCCAAATGGAACATGCAAGTCGGATCCTAAACATTTACCAAGAAGGCATACTCTGAGTCCAGTCGTATAACTTTAAACAGAAACACTGTTTGGCCAGAAATGACTTCATTACAACATTCACCATGGCTCCAAAAAGGATTCTATTTTGGCCAGCAAATACTTCCAAAAAAACATTTCTAGCCATCCATGGGAAAGGAGTGAGTGCCCCCTGGTGAAAATGTGGGAAATGTTTCCATATGTTATTTTTGGCTGGCAAGAAGGTGCAGATGTCTTCACAATAAAAATATACTTGCTATGAGTGCTCGTCTCCTTGAGAAGAACTGGCACGGTTCGGAGCACTAGATCTGCAGTGTGGGAAAGACACACAAAGAGAAGAGGAAAGCCAAAGCAACCACCGGGACACAGTGACGAGGGCGGGCACTGAGGCTGCACCGGCTGGGAACCATGGGTGACTTCTCTGTTATTTTTCATACCTGCGTTGGACAGTCTCTTTCTGTCCCCTCCAAACCCACTCCCTCCCTGCTCTTTGTCCTGGGAGGCTGACTTTTGGGAACTATAGTATACATTCCCTTGCCCTCTGCCTCCTAGATGGGTTCAACCAAGGGAAGACACTACAAGCAGGTGATCGGGAGATGGGAGGAGAGTGACATTGGGGTATTTATACCCTGGGCTGGCTCCTTGCCAGTCAAGCTTAGAAGGGATCGTACCCCTTAGCCTACAACCCTGGCTCCATCGGACAACTCTCTATGACAACTTACAGCTCTCTCTAGGGGCTGGTGAACCCTCCCTCCAGAAGCTCCTGAAGGCCTAGGGATGGTGACAGCTCTTCACTATTGCTGGCGTGGGGTGCTTCCCCATCCTTTGGCAGGGTTCCCTTAATCCTACCCACTCCTTTGTAAGAAATCCACGCAGTTAACACACCTTCTTAGCCTTGTCCATGCATATTCTAATACAGTACTCTTTCTCATATTTCAAAATCTCTACAATAAGCATCTATCTCCATGCAACTCCAGGGATGCCTACAGTTTCTGGAGGTCCCATGTTCCAACCCCATCAGTTCTGACCACTTGGACTGGGGTGAAGCCAGAGGAATCACAACATGGGACCTTTGTTTGCCGGGTCTCACTTCACCATCTCACACTCCAGTGGTCTGCATAGCCCAAGGCCACCTTCCTAACGCAAGCTGCTGGCTTCAACTGCATCTCTACATTTTAGAACAGGAAAAAAGAAAATCTCTGTTTACGTTCAGCTTTCATTTATCTCACCAGGAGTGAAACAGAACAAGGTGTTCTGACAGGAGGAACCTAAAAGATTAAACAGACAACAGATTGGTTCCATAGGTCTAGAGTTGGAAGACAGGGCACTCTGCAAACTGCAAGAATGGAAGGGCAGTCCGCTGGGTCAGCCCCCAGGGCATCCAGCCCAGGGCTGTGTTTTCGACAAGAGCACACGGATATAGTTGGACCTTGCCAGTTACACCTATCCTCCAAACATCCTTACTTCCTTCCTGTAATCCATTATAAAACTGTCGTCTGAGACTTTGCCTAAATACTTTTTGATCCTGTGAATGGCAATGATGAGGGTGGAGTTATGAACTCAGGCCCCAAAGTTGGGCCCAACTCCCAGATCCACTCCCCTCTCATTGTATGACGAGGAGCAATGTTACTTAACCTTTCTGAGACCAACGGTCTTCAGCTATCAAATAGAGATTATACTTTAGCATAGGGAGGTCATAAACATAAACAAAACCATATATATGGGGTACACCATTCCAACATGGAGTTGGCACTCAATGTATAGGATTTTTCCTCTTCCCTTCTACTTACTGAGATGTTGTAGGGTTCCACATCTTCATAGAAATTCACCCATTAGATTGTCATAAAGAAAACTGCTGAGAACTAACACAGAGATTGAATTTTTATGCATTAAGGATAGTTTTTCTGGCTTCCTTCCACATCTGCCCAGAATTGAATATATTAGGGAAAATAAAATAAAAGATAAGAATAAATTATCGAGGACTCATAATTCCTGAAGACTCATGAATTTAAAAACACAACAGGCATTGTGCTGGGACTTTTTAAAATTCTGTTTGTCAAAGATACAAATGTACTTATTTAAAGAGGCAAAGAGTTATACGAGTTTATACAAAACTCAGGAACTCCCCAGTTCTGTCTTCCCAGAGGCCACTACTTTCGACCTTCTAAAGAGATTACTTGGGTATTTACTGTCACATCTCTAAACAACATACTTATGATCACATCTTTTTTAGGTTTAGACATTATCTTTGGAACTCCTCCTATAGATCATGACAATTCAGCTTTTGCTAATTCCCACACCTTTTCCTGTACAATTTCCATTCTCTCAACTTCCTTACAACTATTTTGTAATTTTGTTCAATCAATATGCAGTGTTGACATTTTGATTATGTAAACGCTGTCCACAGTTGAGTCATGAGCAAACAAATGATTATTTTTCTTTCCTATACAAATTTTAGTTTCCCTAGAGATAATCTTTGTTTTCTTATTTGTTTTGTTTTGTTTCTGTATACTTATCACTAATTCAACTTCAAGCTCTGTCTTTTGTCTAAATCTCTTTTTAAAATATTTAGATGATGAAATAATCTATCAATTACCTATTCTTGGAGAAACCTTCTCTGGAGACCTCTACTAGGCTCCAATCTGAACTGGTTGTCCTCAGGGCCTGGTGCACAGCTACTATCCTGGGGTCTCCCTTCAAGATCTTCCTGCAGATTCCCTTTGCCTCTCTCTGGTGTTGGATCTCTTCCTTCCTGAATCCCATGTCTTCCTCTTTGTTGGTTTACTCTCTCTTTTAAGTGGAGTATATCCTTCAGTAACTTCTTGAAAAAGGACATGTAGGAGGTAAAAATTTTAAACTTTGCTTACCAAAAAACAAATACTTGATCGATAGTTTGTATATACAATTCCAAGTGGGAATATATTTTCTTAAAATTCTGAAGGCATTTCTCCATCCATGACGGTAGTTGAGACGTTTGACATCATTCTGATTCTATGATTAGTTCTTCTCTCTCTTTTTTATCCGCCATACTCTGAGATATGTAGATCTGATATAGATCCATTCCCATCCACTGTGTTGATAATCCAGTTGCTCTCCCTATCTGGGAGGAATTGACTTCTACAATTGTGTGGCTGGCTAGGCAAGTCCAAAATCCATCAGGCAGGTCGTCTGGGTAGGCCAGAAACTCCCAGTCAGGCTGGGCGTGCAGTTCACAGGTTTAATTACTTCTTCCTCAGGAAAATCTGTTTTGCTCTGAAGTTTTTTCAATTGAGCAGATCAGGCTCACCCAGATCATTTTCTTTACATAAAGTGCACTGACTGTAGATGCTAATCACGTCTGAAAAATACCTTCACAGTAACACCTAGACTAGTGTTTGACTGAATAACTGTATCCTACAGCCCAGCCAAGTTAATGCATAAAACTGACCATCACAGTGTATAAGCCTATTATTGACTCAGACCTAAGTCCCATTCTCAGATACCAGCTTTCCTTGACACTTAGTTGGTGTTCAAGAAGTACTTAATTTAATAAACACATGTATGGTGTTTTCATCTGCTTATCTCTCTCAATGTGTTTGAAACTCAGGATACAAGGAAGGGTATGGTCCATCGTAGCCCCTCAAACTTATCCTGTCTTTCCCCCACCTCCCAGGCTGAGTCCATTAGGTTTGAGGAATGACAGATGCCAAGAGAGGTGGGTAAGAAGTAGAGAAGTGTCCCATGAGACAAATTGTGGTCACAAGTGAAGTTGTCTGCAGCCCTAAACTATGTGGGAATAAAAGAAGTGTCTACCCAATGAAGGGCCTTGGGAAAGCCCAGCAAATTGCTCTGGGTCTCAGATTGGAACAGGAGAGTAATCAATGTTTTTCATGATCCTAAATGGGATACAGAAATAGCTGATGAAAGGTTGGGCTTCAAGAACTGAAGGACAACACAGCAGGCTGGATCAATGACTCTGGCCAGATACAAATGCCAGCAGTGAAATTTTGAGGGTCTAGGATTTGATATAGTTTCCCTACAAAGCTGTAGCATTAGATGGGACCCCAGAAATTACATATGGCCCAGGAAAAATGTGCAGAGCTAAGAGGAATAGACATGGAGTTGACTGAGAGTCTACCCCACCCCCACTATCCCTCTCAGAATGGAAATTCAAACAGGCAAATCAGGTTTGATTATGGAAAAATATTTTTACATTTTCCATGCATCAGAGTTTGTGGACCAATATTCATGTTTGACTGATGGTGTGGACAGCAAGTACTTTAGTCTGAAGCCTTTTTTTTTCTTTCTTTGTTTCTTTCTTTGTCTCTTTCTTCCTTCCTTCCTTCCTTCCTTCCTTCCTTCCTTCCTTCCTTCCTTCCTTCCTTCCTTCCTTCCTTTCCTTCCTGCCTTCCTTCCTTCTGTTATTCCTTTTCTTTCTTTCTTTCTTTCTTTCTTTCTTTCTTTCTTTCTTTCTTTCTTTCTTTCTTTCTTTCTTTCTTTCTTTTTCTTTCTTTCTTTCTTTCTTTCTTTTGTTCTTTCTTTCTTTCTTCTTTCTTTCCTTCTTTCCTTCTTTCCTTCTTTCCTTCTTTCCTTCTTTCCTTCCTTCCTTCCTTCCTTCCTTCCTTCCTTCCTTCCTTCCTTCCTTCCTTCCTTTCTTTCATTTCCTTTCCTTTCTTTTCTTTTTTTCTTATTTTCACAAAAGAGACTTTTGGATCATTCGTAGATTAGACCTAGGCTGAAAGAGTGGCCTGAGGTGTCTAGAATTTTCCCAGGGACTGAAAAAACTAATACCTATTTTGGAAAGAGGGAGGAAAAAAGTGTATATGTTATATGTGTCTTTTAAACTAATGGTCTCTAATCTTTGTGGCACCAAGGACCATCAGAGAAGTATATAGATGTTTTGCTTTACCCAGAAAATGATAGTGAGTTTGGGAGAGATTTTCTATTTTTAGCTGCATGCAAACCACTTTTGAAAATGAAGTTTAAATTTGTCTATTAGAGGAGCTATTTGGATGTACCTTCACATTGATTCAATTTGGAAAGAATCTTTATAAAATAAAAGAGGCTTCTAAAATACCAAGTATTGGCAAAGACGTGGAGAAGCCCAGACTCTCTTACATGTGGTAGGAGTAAGAACTGGGCAACTACTTTGGGAAACTGGCAATCTCTACCAACCTATGACTCAGCAACAACAGGAACGTGTAAAGGACTCAGCAAAGGATGCCGTGATAGATTTAACAGCATGGCCACAGCCTTTAGCAACTCTTCTCATCCAAAGATGGACTCTGGACTCTATTGCCCAGTCTCTTGAATTCAGGTTGGCCAGCTGGCAGAAGTTATGGTGTGTGGGTTCTGGAGCTTAGACCTTACGATGTCTCGTAGCTTTTACTTTCATGCCCTTGGGATGCCATGTAAGAGGCAGGACTAGCACAAGGGAAGATAAAAGACCATGCATGATGCCTCTTCCAATAGACCAGCACCAACCACCGGCTACAAGTGAGCCCATCCTGAACCTGCGATCCCACCTGGATACAGGTAGTTATGTGATCATCCCAGGCAGGAGCTGCAGTGGGACCACCCAGTTGACCCACGTGGTCAGTTGGTGGTGGTGGTTTTGTGCACAGCATTGCAGAATGGACATAGCATGGTCTCAAGGGGTCCTGACTCTTCTTAATAGTCCCAAACTGGGAACTACTCCAATGTCCATGAGGGACAGAATGCATAAGTAAATTGTGGAAGAGCCACAGAGGAGAATACAATTCAGTAATGAGAGGGAATGATCTACAGACGTGAAAATCTGGATGGATCTCACCAATACAGAGTCCAATAAAAGAAGACGGAAACAGAAGAGGACACACACTATGCTTTTTAAATATAAAGTACAAAGATAAGTGAAACTATTGGATGCTGTTAGAAGTCAGAATCATGGCTTCCCTTGGGGGAAGGGTAAATGGAAGGAACACAGGTAGGGTTCGGGGTGCTACACATGCGCAGTTTTCAAGTCTGGGTAGTAGAGGTCTGGGTGTGTTTCGTTTATTAAAGTTCAACACACTACATGGCCAAAGGGAATACACTTCCAGTTATAAAATGAACAAGTCCTGGGGATCTAATATTCAGTATGGTGACAATAGTTAACGGTACTATGTTATATACTTGACAATGGCTAAGGGAGCAGCACTTAAATGTTATCAACACAAAAAATAATTTGTAATCATGTGAAGTGGCAGATGTGTTAACTAACCTTACAGTGGTAAATCATTTTCTAATATATATGTATCAAAACATTACATTTTACAAACTTATGTGTTATGTGTCAATTATATCTCAATGAAGCTGGAAAAAATAAAATTAAATAAATTCAACAAACTGTAGACTTCTCTCACGGGTACTTCTCTGTTTGTATGTAATACTTAATAAAAAGTTTGAAATCTATGCCCCCTGTTCATTGTATTGGGGTTGTTGGAAGTAGAACACGTTTTTCATGTCAATGCATGGTTACATATGGATTCAGATTTCCTGAAAATAAGTTCCCCAGATGTAGCTTAAAATGACTTTACTGGGTTCTGCTAGCTCTCATTCCTAGTTACTACACCCATGGGCACTTTGGCTGCTGTCAGGGAACTTACATTCTAGTGGTGTCATCGTCAACTTAGCCAGTAACAGAGAACTCATTATTTCACATTATTTTACTCCCGGTAACTTGTTAGACATCCCTTCCTTAACGTTAAGGCCCAATCTTTTTCTTGTGACTTTTGGTTCAGTCTCTGAATTAACAGGACAAACTTCCATGTCTCCTGAGCCTCCTTTTCTTGGGACCGAACAGCCTGGGTCCCTTTCCCTATATCTTGTTTGGTGTTGTTGTAAGTCCCGCCCACTTTCTGTCCATGCTCCTAGGATAAGCTCCAGATCAGCAAGATTTTTATTAAAGTATTGGATTCGGAACCAGATATAATATTCCAGGTGAGGCTTGATTAGAGCAGGGTTCTCAACCACAGCACTACTGACATTTGGGGCAGGAGAGTTCTTTGCTGTGGGGTCTGTCCTATTCACGGTAGAATAGGTAGCAGTATCCTGGTTCCTACCTGCTGGATGTAACTAGCAACTCTGCCCCAGTTGTGACCATCAAAAATGGCTTCAGACAGTATTAGCAAATTTTCCCTGGGAAGCAGGTTTTCAGTCTGGACATTTTACATCCACTCTTAAGCCACCCAGTTGCCAAGCTTGCTTGAACTTCTCTGGCACTAACTATGAGTTTGTTCTTCCTTGCTCTGAACTACATTACTCAAAATAAATACATACTTAAATAAAGTGGAATAAAACAGCAATCAAACAGAGACAAACACTGCACTGAGCCCCTATGACACAGAACCCTTTTGCCTCTTAAAGCTTCATTTTACATTCATGTCTCTTTCAGAAAAGAACTATTAGCATAGACTTAAACAGACAAAATTTGAGTCTCTGTGACCGAATGAAAGAGAACCAGCATCCAGAAACAAAGTACGTATACATTTACTTCCCCTCCAAATGCATCCCCCACCCAGTTATGGCGGGGAAGGAAAAAAAATAGTAATTTATGGGAAGGAGAGGTATTCAGTAGACCTTCAGGCTCTTAGGATCCTTGAGAGTTGCACATGTCAAAATCAAAACTTTGGTCTTCATCCTATGCTTAACAAGCTGATCTTGTAACCGAATGAGTAACAGCTCAGTGTGTAAAAAACAGACACTGAGAACTTAGGCAGACAATGTGGTTTTGCCCTACAACCCAAGCAGTATCTTAATCAGGTTGGATTGAGTTTAGTAGGTGGATGTTGCAAATGGGCAAAAGACTGGATCTTGGTTACTTTTTAAACCATAGAAATCTGTTTGTTGCTGTTGTTAGCTCAACACTATCTTTTGATACCTACTAGAATTCTCTTTACAGAACAGGATCAGCTTGCCACCAAATTACACTTCCAGAATAGAGAGGTGCTAGCTTAGCACATGAAGGTAAACACACAGATCTGCTCTTTTTTTCTTTTCTGTCTAAAGTAAATGCGCTTTGAGTTTTCCTATTTGCTAAGGGAAGTGGGGGGACCCATTACTTTATTTTGGTGAGCACAACTGGAGGAATTCCTTAAAGCTTGGGGTGGGAAGTGGGCAGTGAAAGGCCGGTGGTTGATTCTTTGTTTGGCTTTTACTGTGCATGACTAAATGTATTAGACATGTTGGATCACAGAGAATATGCATCTGTGAATCACGGCGCTGTTGAATTTGTATGTGTTTTGCCTACTAATATGAGTTGCCCTTTTCAGCTACAAAAGGCCTCCCTACTAACATGATAACTGAATTACTTTAATAAAACCAGAAATAGAGGATGCTATGTGAGTCTTCTGCAAAAAAAAAAAAAAAAAAAAAAAAAGACATTCTTTCCAAAGTCTTCATTTATAATGATTTTCTGTGATTTGTGTTTTCTTTGAAAACAAAATAGGAAAAGACAGGACATGGAGAAGTGGGAGGCAGGGCACAGGCAAGAGAGCGATGGGCAGAATAGGTTTTAGAAATGACTCTTTATAGCTAGCTACAATCAACTAGGAGTAAAAGCACATTCCTAAATTTCATCTTTTCAACAAAAATGCATTGAACTTCTACTAGGTAAAAGGGGTTCGGCTTAGCTAGTTCAGCTCCAAATGGTCACTGGGAAAGCTACCAATACAAAGGATAAACCATTCTTTAAATATACGGGCCAGGTTTTATTCTTTCGTGGATGGAGTAGTAATAAAGTATTTTACTGGGTTACTACTACTAGACACCAGGGAAAGAAATGTGAAGGTCATTTGAGGTTTTCATCAGCTTTATTGTCATTCCTTGGGAGAAGAAAAATGAGATTTACTTAATCGCAGAAGTATGACAAATTTCTTTCTTCAAATCTCAAAATGTTTTTTCAGTGAAGATTTTCAATTGAGAGAGATTATTATTTAGGGGGGAAAAAATCCTTGAAAATGTCTTTGCTCCATGTTTGAAAATCACTCGCCAAGAGGATTACTGCGAGCTTTATTGCTACATCACAGAGTCAGGTACTTTGTGTTTAAAACAAAGGTAAGATGGTTTATGATGGACAGATAACTGGACTGGGAGTGAGAAATCTGATTCTGGCCCTGCTTGTCCTGTGTGACCTTGAATACGTCATTTTCTTTCTCTACACCTTGGTTTCTTCCATTTGCAAAAGAGGGCATTGGGCTAGACAATCTTTAAGACCCCAAACGGCTCCGAGAAAACTTAAGATTAAATTGGTTCCTGCTTGCCCGCCAGATATCACTCTGTGCAAACATATTTGCTCCACTGCACGGCTGTGTTTCTCCCAAACACATAATGGAAGGTATTTTACACCTGAAGTTACAATTGCATCACTTACCTACCCCATATCATGTAAGGTCTCCTCATTCTGCTTTGAAGTTCAAAGAAAGGGAAGTCTGTGTAATGAGAATGGCCCCCTTGAAATGCTCCCTCTGCAGCTGCAAGCACTGCAAGCATCCCATACTGCACCAGGCAGAGGGTCTATTGTGATGCAGATGTGCTCCGGAGAGCCTCAGCAGAGAGACCATTTCCATGGGTCTTTACTGTATTTCTTCTATTATTCATAGAACACAATGTAAATGAAGCCATAAATTTTATCCCACCCCCCCACACACACACACACTAGATGTAGAAAGAAGGTAATGGAAATTGTGAATTATAAATGAATCACTGTTATTGTGATTCCTTAAGGATTCTGATGGGGATGATTAAATTCATGCAAAGACTCAGAGTCTAAACTTTTGTGCCTGAGTCCTTAGTGATGCTGCTTGGAATTTCACAAGGAATGGCATAGGGAGGATCTTGGTTTCACACTTAACTGCCAAATTATCTCACAGATGGTCTACCCAGGCCCCGACAGGTCACCTTATGAAAGATGAAGAATTCATTCCCAAGGGAGAAGGAGTACTGCCAAATATGTGTGTCTCCCAACTCCTCAGACATATTACTCAGGATCCGAACCACAAAACAGTAGAAATCTTCAACACTGAGTTCTTAAAATTTATTCTTTCTTTTAGAGCATTGGAGGGAAATAATAATAATAATTAGGAGTCATCATCTTTCTTTTAAAAAATAATTTTAAAAATCCAGCAACCTAACAAAGTCAAGAGTGCAGATAGATTCCCATCTAAATTTGTTTTGTTAACAAGGATTCTGGTCAACAATTATTCTCTCAACCGTGGTACGTAATTCTTATAAATAATGTTGCTGGACTGAGATTCAGACACTGCTCTGGTTTTGATAATGATGGAGAGCGACAGAAGTACTTCACTGATCTGAGACAAAGCCTCTGGAAAATTTCAACCTTAACCTCCCTTCGACTTGTGCCAGGTTTCTAGAAGGTTTTAGCCTCCAAAATGAGATTTGAGACGAATTCAAGTGTCATTTCAAAAAGAGTTCTCTTCTGCAGAGTCCCCAAAATAGATTTTTGACATTTTTATACTACCAAATATGCATGAATAGCTAAAGATATAGGCACAGGCAGACTTCTGTTCAGTAGCTGCTTTCTACTCTCAAACATAAAATAATTTACAATTTAGAAGATATGTGATCATACGGGGGGTGAAAGGTATGAGTAGAGATTCTCCATAAAAGGTGCTAACATCCACCAAAATGTAGTAGATGCAAGATGAGCTATGAGTCCCCAGGCAGCCAAAAACCCCTTCCCTGATTCTCAGCATCCTTATCTATGAAACGAAAAAATTGGATTAGATGGTCTCTAAGGCCATTTACAGTTCTAACGTTCTCAGTCCTTGAACAGAAAGAAAAACGAGGTGCGAATGTTCTTACTTGGCAGGATCTGGGCTATGATGCCTATCAGAGGCTAGAAGGACACTGAAGATGATCAAAGGTTTACCATCTAAAAAGTGTACCTTTCGGGATACTGATCTGAAGCTGGTTATTAAGAAACAAAAGACTCAGAAAGAACCTTGGACTTTCTCCTTTTCCTGCCCCAAAGATTCAGACAGAAAGGCCTACTCCAGGAGGAGACTCTCATCTCCACCTTAGCAGTGAACAGAAAGGCTCTGAGCAAGGGCCTGTCAGCTAGATCCCCCTCCCACTGCCCCACCATTGTTTCTGGGTTGCTTAGCAGGAGTTCACCTGTCACGTGTGTCCTGCCCTTCCTCAGCTACCTGTAAATGTCCTTTGAAACTTCGGAGCCCTGCCCCCTTTCCCCTTTGTCCATAATGGCACATAAACCTCAACGAGCCAAGGTGTTTGGGGTCTCATATCTTATGATTCCCCTGGCATGCGCATCTGTAATAAACTTTGTAAGTTTTCTCCTATTACTTGAGCTCTGGTAATGTGATGATTAGCCCAGCTAGAAGAATTTCGAAGGTGGGAGGAAAAAATTATTATCTTTTTTAGCCCCCACAACCCCACCCTTAGTCTTGAGGACTTCGGTGTGTCCTGGAAGGCTTGAATGGGGATTGTCAACGTGGGGATAAATAAAAATAACCTTCTCTCCACGTTCTAAGTTCCAGCTGAGCTAATAACCAAATTAACAGAGAACGATTGACAGGAGAAAATGTCCATCCAAAGTTTATTATCCGAACGTATATTTGGGGAGTCCATGAGGACATAAAAAACCCCAAGAGGTGTTGGGCAGTTGAGGTATATATGCCATTTTGGACAAAGGAGAAGAGGGGGCAGGGGTCTGGGGTTTCAAAGGGGAAGTGGGCATTTCGCAGGTAGGAAAGATGGAGCAGAAGCATGAGGCAGACGAGTTCCTGCTCAGCTACCCAGAAACAATGGGACGAAGGAGAGGTCCAGCAGAGCGGGTTCCTGTGTGGGTCCTTCCGGCCACCATACTCAGTTCACACCAGGCTAAAGTGAAAACCCTCTGGGTGAATATGCTAAGATTGCCTCCCCGGCTGGCCTTGCCACCCGAATCACCCACCCACCGAGGGGAAAGGGGAGGGCCAAAGTTCTGAGTCTTTTGTTTCTTAATAACCAGATGAAAATGAATATTCTAAATGACCCATCTGGGGGAGGTGAAATATTGGTTCCCCTCGCTACACAGAGCCAAGTTTGGGGGGAAGAAAGAGGTCACTGTGGCTTCTAGCCAAGAGGTGTCTTTTCGGCTGCCAAGGGTAGGAATGACGACCTGGGCTAGGGACGCTGACCCCTGCTGCAGCCCACAATGCTCAAACAGAGGCCGGGTGGTGTCTTAAAGAAACAATGCTGCCTGGTTCGGACGGGCCCCTCAGGTCCATCTCCTCTAGCCTGGACCCACAGCCCCTCCTGACACCTCAAAGCACCGGTCAGCATCCGGGCAGGAGAACAGAACTGAAGCCACTTCAAGGGCCTCGCAGGTGGAGAACCGGTCCCAAAGGTGTTAGGAAAGTTAATGGGGCCCTCAGGAAGCAATGAGGTGACCTGGAGGGCTTCAGGGACAAAGGGACAAAGGGCGGAGGCAGCGTTCCCAGAGCCCAGAGGCTCCCTCCAGGCTGGAACCAGAGAGGGAGCTGGAACCTTCAGCAGCCACCGGAAGCAGAGAAAATAGGGACAAGTACCCTGATGTCTCCTTCCTCTCCCTCTCCAAGGACACAACGCTTGTGCCCTGCCTTAGAGAATCCCCTGGAGGCCGGACGGGCCACAGAGTCTGGAAAGGTTGCCGCAGGGTCAAGTCTGACGCGCAAATTAGAGCGGCAGGAGGATGGAAAATGCGTCTCCGGGCGAGCAGGTGCGGCCCGCACACCTGGGAAGGCTTTGCTGGCTTTGGGGGCCAGTGTTCCTCTGACACAAGTCAAACCCTTCCTGTTCCTCTAAGGCTTTTGAAACTCAAAACCAAGAAGAGACTCTTTTCTCTGAATTTTTGCTAAGATGGTGAAGATGGAATAAAGAAGTACCTAGTGCTGGAGAGAAATGCAAAACAAAAACAAAAAACAAAAACAAAACAAAACATATGGTTAACACTCTCAAAGCATCACACCATCGCGTGCTCTTCTTCATGCTCATGGTCACTCTTCTGGGCTCAGGGCCCTGCTCCCCGTGACCATAACCACCACCCCCCCCAACTGAGTTTCCCATCGTTGCCTCCCAGGATTAAAATGTATTGTCACATGTGGAAAAAGTCACAGCAACTGTACGCACACAGTGGTTCTAGCTAATGAATGTCAAAACGGACAAATCAGTTGTTTGTCATCAGACCGATGACACTCATCACCTCGTCGTGTTAGTACCACGGACGTCGCCCGTATTAATTCTTCAATATAGTCCAACTTGACAACGCTAGGCGACAAATGCCACGGGCTCGTTACTCAAAACGACGTAGGCAGAAGTCCTTTTCCACCCCGGCTTCTGACTCACAGTGTGGGGTCATGCTATCGGGGTGCCTCCCACTCCTCCTTTCATTATGTGATTCATGCCTATCATCACCCCTACAAAGTCCACCTTTCCCCGCAATACTAAGCTCGAACTTTGCAGGTGCCGTGTCAGTGTGATTCACCAAGTCACCCTTCATTCCACGGTGCCTGGCACATGGCGGGCATGTTCACAAATATGTGCAGAGTCAGGAATAAAGCCAATGCACAGGACTGCCATCAAGGATGCCAGAGAGAGATTTTTCTTCTCTGGAAAGACAGCCTTTCCCTCAGACAAAGAAGGAAATGCAAAAGATTCTGTGGGTCCAGAATGAGCTGCCTGCTGGTCTGCCATGATTATCACCGGGTTCTCTGCATGGGTTCACCTCTCAGCGTTCACATCCATCGTCCCCAAGTAGCTCCTGTTAAGTAGTTCTTACTTCAGTGGCATATTGAGGCCATATCAGAGGAGAAAGCAATTGACAAGGATGAAGAGAACATTCTGAGGTTATGGGAGCATTTGGGATTTAGGCTTGGGAATAGCTACTTCAATTAAAATAATTCCTTTCCGAGTACAATTTGCAGAATGTGATTTTGACGTCTGACTCGCCTCGAAAATCTTTCACCTTTTTATGACATTGCCGTAATTACTTTTTAAGAGGCAAGTTTCCTTTCCCAAAAACTCTGGGTTTCTGAAAAAAATCGATGATTCCTTCCTCAGCCTCGCAGTTCTTAAACTAAAATAAAGCAAAGGTCCAGTTTATACCAAAGCTTTAAATCGACGGATGGGTAGGGAGGTGTTTAGCAACCACCTGAAGTGTTAAAATACGAGTGGGCAAGGAGGAGGTGACCAAGCATGATGGCTCCTCAAAACCATCTCCAATTTTTTAAAATGTCCCTAGAGATTCAGAGTCAGTAGGTCTGGAGGGGACCCCAGGAAGCTGCAACAGAAAGTTTCCCAGGTGGCATCAGTGATCAGACACTTGGGGTGCCACCAAGCTACCTTCCACCTCTGACACTCTAAGCATCTCCATCTTTTCATTAGCGAGAAGCACTTGCCCCAGCAGACTGTCCTTGGTGAGAGACCATCAAAAGGCACGAGTGTTCCCCACACTGTATCCATTTGGTGGCTCTCATCAGTATTGGCGACAGCCGCTGATCGCTGAGTGCTTCCGACCCAGCTGAGCTCTTGGAACACGCTGGGCTGAGCGCCGGGCTTTTCATATTTGACCTTAATTCCTGCAGCGAGCATCCCAGGTGCAATATATATATATTATGTCATATATGTTAGGGGTTCTGGATGACAATACCCAGGATACTGGAGCATAATAACCTGTACATCCAGTCTAAGAACTTGCCTCCCACAAACGAGGCAGCCGAGGCTTTGAGAGGCTGAGAAAGATGCCAGAAGCCCCTATCTTGGGAGTGGCGGAAGCAGAGTTTGAACTTACACCTGTCTGATTTTGAAACCATAGGTTGAGCCTCATACTGAGCCCGTCTGCTTTGACAAAGGGCACAGGGTTCTCATTCAGACAGAGGTACCAGGGACAGGGACAAAATTCAAATCCCAGCTGCTCCTCTCAACAAAAAGGCAACCACAAAGTAAGCAAAGAAATGTAGAAATGCGTTTCTTTTCCAAGCAAAAACTCTGCTGCTGGCATTATTCACAATAGCCAAGGGCGGAAACAACCCAGCTGTCCATCGGCAGACGAATGGATAAACTATATGTGGTCCGTACATACAGCGGAATATTATTCAGCCTTAAAAAAAGAATGAGCTTCTGATACACGCTACAACATGTGTTAACCTCGGAAATGTTATGCTAAGTGAAATAGTCAGACACAAAAGGACAAATATTGTAAGAGTGCAATTATATGGGATACTTAAAATAGACAAATCTATAAAGAGCCAAGAAGAACACAGGTTACAGGGGGCTAGGGGGAGGTGGAATGGAAAGTTATTTAATGGATATGGAGTTCTGTTGGGGAAGATGAAACAGTTCTGGAAATGGTTGTACAACACTGTGAATGTACTGAATGCCACTGAATTTTACACTTAAATGTGGTTAAAATGGTAAAAGAAAGAAAGAAAGAAAGAAAGAAAGAAAGAAAGAAAGAAAGAAAGAAAGAAAGAAAGAAAGAAAGAAAGAAAGAAAGAAAGAAAGAAAGAAAGGAAGGAAGGAAGGAAGGAAGGAAGGAAGGAAGGAAGGAAGGAAGGAAGGAAGGAAGGAAGGAAGGAAGGAAGAAAAAAATTCACACAACCACAACCCCAAACTGGATCAATCTCAGAAGTACAAGAATGATTTGATATTATAAAATCCATGAATGTAACTTGTTTTAATAGACAAAAAGAGATAAAACGTTTATTTAAATCCTGCTTCTGTCACTGAGCCCAAAGTCATCTTCTGCGCTCATGATTCCCTGTCAGGTCTGCTTGAAACGTTTAGCCAGGACATAAAGCAACGCATCCACAGGACACCACTGCAAAAACGGTACCGGATGATGGTCATGTGTGTTCCGGTCTTTGATTTTACATTCTTCTTCTGTTTGTCCAGAGAAATCAATTCAGTAAACGCATGGACTGTCCTTTAAAATGGGACTTCAGGGACTAGGTAAGTACTCATCGCTGGAGGTTCCCCCCACCCCACCCAGTACACCCAGCTTCACCATTCTCCAAGACCTCAGACTACACATGTTTCAGCCAAGGCAATGTTCTAAGGTTTCTTTTTTTTTTTTCCCATTGCAAATAGCATGGAGTTCCCCACTCACCTGTAAAGAGACATTACTACAACAGTTCTCCACAGCAGGGGTCCCCATCTCCGGGGCGTGGCCGAGTACCTGTTACACAGCAGGAGGTGAGCCACGGGCCAGCGAGCTAAGCCTCGTCTGTGTTTGCAGCTGCTCCCCAGCACCAGCATCACCGCCTCAGCTCCACCCCAGATCACCAGGCATTAGATTCCCATAGGAGCACTGGTCCCTGGTGCCACAAAGGTTGGGGACCGCTGCTCTACAGCTTTAAGAGAGGAAACATGAACAAGTGTCATGCTCTACCACAACCCGAATGCGTCTTCAGGGGGATATTCACCAGATTCCTCAAGGCCAAAGTCTAGGGAACTCTTGCTTTTAAGTGTCAAAATGGGTAGATAAAGAACAAAGAAGAATAAAATGATACATTCTCCATGGGGGGTATGATGACTTCACCCACGTTATTCAGACTAAACGTTGCCAAGGCTTTGGGTAAGTTTGTGGCTAATGTCTTCCTTCTAGATTGTCAAATAAATGCTCAATAATATTATTTCTATATCATTTAAATTTACGTATCTTAGAATGAATACTTTGAGAGACCAAGGTGTCTGTGAGATACCTACCCTTTGCCAAAGAATTACAGCACCGAGAGAGGCCGCATTAATTCTCGGACCAGACGGCAGTAATGGGACACCCACAGAAAGGACTCTGAGAGTCACCTCAAGGTACCAATTGGCGAACTGATAAACCTGATAGTAGCCCGTCCAGATCTTGGTGCCTTTGCCAGAAAGAGAATTCTACCCCACTCCTGCACTCACTATGTTCTGTTTTCCCCATTGATTCATTTGTTTGGTTGGTTACTATAGAACGTTTCACGAATTTGCGTGTCATCCTGGCACTGGGGCCATGCTAACCTCTTCAGTATCATTCGAACTTTTGTATCTGTGCTACTGAAGCTAGCACTCACCATCACTTCCAACAGGCCAAGTTCCTTCCTGCCTGGGGGTCTCTGCACACACTGTTCCCTCCACCTGGAGTGATCACCCTAAGACCTCACGTGTCCACATAATCCGTCTTTCAGATGTCTGCTTAAATGGCTCTTCTTTCAAGTGCTCTCATTGACTCCAGACCACTAGGTCCTTCTGTTACACAGCTTCTAAGCATCCCAGACCTGTCCCTCCATAGCCCTCATCACAACTGGAATTAGCAGCTTACGTCATTAGTTCATGTCCGTCACCCCCACTAAACTCCAAGCTCCCCTGAGAGCAGAGATGACTCTGTATTTATTAGGTCTGGCTATGGATTTCACAGGCCCAGAGCAAACTGAAAATATATGGACTCTTGTTTGAAAATTATAAAGAATTTCAAGACAGCGACAGAACATTAAACCGAGCATAGGATCCTCCTAAGCCTGTGGCCTTGGGACCTACACAGGTCACATGCTCATGAAGCTGGCTCTGGTCTTTCTTCTTCACACTGTATTCCCAAATGCCAGCACAGGGCTTCGTAGATAACAGTTGGCCAAGAAATATTTGTCAATGTAAAAGCAGATAGAGTGCAGGAATTCTGGGCGTCCTCCTCTTCTTTTGTTCCCCCCATCACTTCAAGCTGAGAAACATGGTTCCTTGCTATGGTCGCTCCTTTGCAACCAGCTTTCTTTAAAGGTTAGAAACTTCTCCAGCAGCCTCATCCAGAGCCCCTAAGCTAGATTCCTCAGAAGGTGCCACTGAGAAATGTATGTGTATGTTTCCTTCAAGGAGACTCCCGTGCATCCTTCAGCGAGCTGTTCTTGAAGAGAAGGGAAAATCGATGCCTTCAGATAGTATTACCTTGCCCCAAATAATCCTGAGCTGCCCATGACTTACTGGAGAGAGTATAATTGAAGTGAGGATAAACTGCGCACCGTTTCAAAGTCTACTAAATTGAAACCGTTCTTTTTGTTGACACATGCTTGGGAAGCTGTAGATAATGTGATTTAAAATAAATACACTGGCCCAGTATACTTATGTAATTGAAATAAATATGGAAGAACCCATTGAGTCCACGGGCAGTGGGTAAATTAACCCCTAGCATCCCAGGTGACATGACACCTGCAGAAGAAGGAGAATATGGCACTGAGTAAATTTGGGGGAGAAGAGGGTACATAGCCCCAAATGAGAGGATCACTTTCAAATGTTGAGTTTTTCAAGTCTTGGCCTGGGTTTGTATAGGAAAGTCCTGATGGGTGATGAATCCTCTCTTGATTCTCCCACCATGCAATTCTGTTGTCTCAGTACTATGGGCTCCTGACACCCCAGGTCAACAGATTTTATAAAGGGAGAGAGAGAGAGAGAGCAGAGAACCAGCTTTCCCACCCTCTGATGGTTCCCAGGGGACCAAAAGGGCAAAACACCTAAAGCTACATTAAAATTGGATCATCAGAGGCCTTCTGAGTGACCTCTGAACACATAGTTTCTCGGTCAGGATACACGTGAAGACCGCAGGAGGTGTGTATCTATCCGTGAGCAAATCACACAACAAACAGCATGTACAGTATGATGCCTCTTTGGTCACGGGCAATCATTACAATGCTATTGTATTTGGGTTCCCCTAGAAACAAACCCCATGACAAGGATTCAAGTTCAAGTTGATTATTTGGGGGATGATCCTAGGAAACACAGGTAGAAAAGTGGGAATTGAGACAGAGAACTAGGACAGCCAAATAGGAGGTATTCTGAGCCAGTTACAACTGTGGGGACATGGAGCCCAATCCTGCTGGGGACACAGTAAGGAGAGGAGGACACACCTCAGGTTATCCCACCTGAATGGTACGGGGGGGAGGCCAGGGTATGTATCCGCCAGTTCCCATCAGCCACTGGTAGAGGGCTGCTCCCTGGCGGAAGGGGGCCCAAGGGGCATTACATCCCTGGTACTTCAGTGGGGCACACGGGCTTCAGTGGCCAATGAACATCTCAAGTCAGAGAAAGGTTTGAGGTAAAGATAGGTAAGTGCTGGAAGTCAGGCAGGTATGAATTAAAGAAAAAGGATGAGAAGACAATGGCAGCATTCATTACAACTATAAAAGTGTCTGAATAACCACTGTCCTTATTATAGAAAGGACTACATGACAAAATCCTTAGATTAATACTTTCCCTTTTCTCTTGGATGTTGGACAGAAGTACGATTGCAGCCATTTTGATAGACTCTACCTCTGGATGTTGTATATATGAAAGAGAGCACAGTACCTGCCCCCAAAAAACATTTTAGATCTATTAAGGAAGACAGTGTTTATCCAAGAGAAAATAATAGCAAAAGTCTTGTTGGTGGCAATTTTTAACTTTTAGGATGCGTGAAGTGAGTTATCCTGATTTCTCCAAAAGCTGATGACTTCATCAGAAAGTGCCCGTCCTTGCTGAGTTTACATTCTAGGTGTGTGTGGGGGCATGGCGGTAAAGAGGATGGGGGCGGGGGAGATCATACAGTCAATAGTGGTAAGGAAAATTACAGAATAAGCAAAGTAAAAGAAATGAAGCAGAGCTAAGCAGTAGGGAACAAATGGGGGGTTGGGGAGGCCCCTCGAGCTGTGGTAGTTGGGTAAAGCAAGTAACGTTTGAGCTGTGACAAGGATGATGACAAGCCTGCCATATTGTCCAGGGAGAGAGAGTTCCCAACCAAGGGAAGAGCAAATGCAAAGGTCTCGAGTCAGGAAGCCGGCTTGGCTCGCACAGTGTGGCCACATGTTAGTAATCAGAGGGGAATGTGGTCGGAGACGTGGCCGGAGACGTGGGTGGGCACTCCATGGCTTAGAACCCCACTGGATGGTCTTGTACACCATAAGAGGTTAGGGTTGACAGAGGAGGATTTTTATGCAGGGGATGAATTCAAATAAATACACATTTTTTGAAGACCAAATGATGTAGAGAATGGCCACAGGGTGGAAGGAAAGGAGACAAAAATGAAAGCAGGGAGGCCAGGTACCGATGGGGAAACTGATGACCAAGGAGAAGAAGAGAACTGGTTCAAGGTCAAGCAGCAAGAAACTGGCAACTCTGAATAGACCCACTTCCTTTCTTGCTCCAGCCGGACAGAGGACACCAAGCAAGCCCTTGTCCGTCGGTGGCAAATAACCAGCCCCTCCCTGGTGGCGCACAGCCTCTGGGCTACCAGCAAACATCCACTGCTGGATTTTAAAATGTTTTGCTAAATGCATTTAAAAAAAAAAAAGACTTATTTTATTCAAAGCAGTATTTATAGTCACTTTACAGCTGGTGGCTACTAATTCATCTGTTAGGTTGGGCCTCAGAATGTGGCATCGGAAAGTCTGTCCTTCTGTCCTGGGTTCTCTCGGACTTTCCTATGTGTCCTGTCAATGAGCTACGTTCTGACCACTCTCTCCAGAGCCAGCCCCGCGTCTCCTGGCACTCACGCCAGCCTTTTCTAGGACGGGGAAGACGGATTCTCATTCATAAGGTTTCCATCGGCTGCAAAAGTGGAAACAGCCCCATGAATTCAAAATGAGGGTCTGAAGATAATAAAATACATATACCATTAGATAATCTAATAAAGAAAGAAGGAAACAGAATACTGAGGATGCAAAATATCAGGGAAATAATAGAAGAGACCATTCAAAGGATCATCATGAAGCCTTTAATTTCTTGTAAAGGTGATGATTGGGATGAAATAGATAATTTCCTAGAGACATAATCACAGCTGACACAGAAAGAAGAGTCTAAATACACTAATTTTTTTATAGACATTCATTTATCATAATGTGTTTGCATCACATGTGGAACCACATACAGCTACATTTTTTTAAAAATACACTAATTTTAGAAATTTAGGAAGGAGTCATAGAGCTAGAGACCCAACACGTAAAAGACCCAGAGGAAAGTTACACAAAAGAAAGTTACCGAACCTTCGATGATTGGGCAACTCTAGTGCTGCTTCACTTGCTCAGTCTTAACAGATTATTTCCAACTTCTTTCTACAAAGCCATCAAAACTTTGTAAAAAAAAATCTAACAAAGATAGCACGATTAAAAAAGAGAGAGACAGAGAGAGAGAGAGTAAATCTCTGATATGAATAGTAATGCAAAAATCCTGAATAAAATATCAGCACTTAGGATCTGGCAGCTTACTAAAAGAATAATACGCCAAGATTTAAAATGCAAAGATAGTTCAACATTAGGGACTCACTAGAGTTATGTGCCTACAAAGAAAAACAATATACTAATCATCTTCAAAGATGCAGGTAAAGGTATGAAAGAAAAACATCGTTCAGTCTCGGTTGAAAAAAATAAACTATTAAAATATAAGAAAATAGATGCATCTTTTATATGATTTTTAAAGCATATAAAGAAAAAGGCATCATGTATAATAGTGAATCATGTATATATCATGTATAATAATGAATTATCAAATCATTTCCATTAAAGTCTGGATTAAAATAAAATATCTACCATCACTACCACAAAAAATGGGGTGGGTAAAATTGGTGAGGAAGGCAAAATAATGATTATTTGTACATGATGTGATTATACCTAGGAAATCCAAGAGGATAGATTTTTTTAATATATTTCTAGAATGGCCATTTGGGGGTCAAACTTATGCGCATGGAAATTGTGGGGAGACGATATGGAGTTTGTTCTGATTTACCTAGCTAATGATAGTTTATGAGGATGGAGATTCACCTCATATTTCTGGCAGCATTTTGCTTTTTGTCAATCTAATAGGTACTAGAAAAAGAGAACTCAGTAAAGTATTTGAATTTTATATACAGGCAATAGCTTTCTGTATACAAATATCCCAATTAGAATACATAATGAAAGGAAAAAAAATCTCATTTATAAAGAGGAGTTTAAAAAGATAAAATACCTAGGAATAAACTTTAAAAGCTGTAGAATCTACAAAAAAAAAACTTTAAGGCACGATTGAGGAACATGAATGAAACACTCAGATAAATGGAAAGACAACTCTGTTCTTGAAAGGAGGGCTGAGTATTGTAAAGATGTCACTTCACTCTAAATCAACCTATAAATTTTATCTAATCGTAATAATATATCAATAGACTATTTCTCGAATGAGCAAAGCTCATTCTAGGGAACTGTAAAACTGTATTAATTAAAATAATTTGGTCCAGGTGCATAAAACAGACAGAAAAGAATAGCAAGTCTAGAAATAGATTTAAATACCTATGAAAATGTATTATGTAACAGCATTTCAATCAGTGGGAAAAAATACCTTCTTTTCAATAAAGAGCATTATAACAACTAGTTATCCATCTGGGGGGAAAGAGCAGCTCCCCAATTCACTTCTTAACCCAAAATAAATGTCAAACAGATCAAACATTTAAACATGAAAAATAAAGCGAAAACACTAGGAGAAAACACAGGATATAGATTTTTTTAATCTTGGAATACAAAAGGCCACTCTAAGTATATGAAACCCAAAAGCCATGAAGAAAAATTTTAAACTTTTTACATTTAAAATTTAATTCCATACAGACATAAAATGTCTGCACAGGAAAATGGTCACCATAAACAAATCAAACAAACAAAACCTGGAAAAAAGTTTTTGTGACACGTATGACAAAGGGCTTATTTTGTCTGATATAAGACTTTTCCTGCAAATTAATGAGAAAAGTTCAACAATCCAATAAATAAATGGGAATAAAATAGGCAATGTGAATCACAGAGTAAAAAAAAAAATGCCTTTTAAAAATATACTGAACATGACTCATCATTATAGACATGTAAATTAACCCATTAAAAATATGCCATTATTATAATCAATCAAACTGGCAAAAACCAAAATGCTGCCAAGGATGTGGAGTAAACTTCTATTCTTGTATACTGCCACAAACTCCATACAATCTTCCCAAAATTTCCATGTGCATAAGCTTGAGCCAACAATTGCCATTCTAGAAACATAAAGAATTTCTCCTAGAGGTATATTTACACCTGCAGGATACATGTACAAAGATATCCATTGACACATTCTTTCTAATAGCAAAAACTGGAAACGATTTAAATGTCTCTCACTATAGATGTGGTTTATTTGTTTGTTTTAAGGTAACATATAAAACTAGAGTGTAGGTTGCCTTTACAAAAAAATGAGGTATTTCCTGGTGTGCAGACATAGAACTATCTCCAAGATACAAAGACTTTAAGAGAAGAAAAGCAAGGTTCAGAGCGGTGTGTATTATACATCCCCAGCTGTTTATAAAACGACCACATCAATGCAGCATATCTCTGGAGGTGTCCCAAGCAACCAGCAAGATGATGGATTCTGGGGAGAGAAACTTGAACCTAGAGGTCAGGGATAAAGAGAGACTTATTTTTAATTGTATATGTTCTGATGCAGTGTGAATGTTTTGCCACATGCCCATATGATTTTGAAAAACTAAACGCTGTTCAAGAAAGTAAATAACAAAAAGCAAGTCTCCTTGAACCATCTTAAAAGGAAATTTAGAAAACGGTTCCATTTATGATAGCATCAAAAAGAAGAAAATACTTAGAGATAAACTTAACCAAGGAGGAAAAAGACTCAGATGCTGAAAATAAGACAACGAGGCTGAAAGAAATAGAGAAGACACAAATAAATGGAAAGATATCAGGTGTCCACAAATCAGAAAACTTAAAATGGCGATGTCACCCAACGCGACTTACAGATTCAATGATGTTTCTCTCAAAATCTCAATCGTGTTTTTGCAGAAATTAAAAAAAAATCCATGCAAAAATTCATGCAGAATCTAAAGAAACCCTGAAGAGCCAAAACAATCTTGAAAAAGAACAAACTTGGAGGTCTCACACTTCCTGATTTCAAAACTTATTCCAAGGCTACAGAAACCAAAACAGTGTGGAATTGACATAAAGATAGACATAAATAAATTCTCACATATATGATCAAATAAATTCTCACATATATGATCAAATGACTTGCAATAAGGTGACAAGATCATTAAATTGGGGAAAAGACACTTTTTTCAATAGATCGAAAACTAAATATCCACATAATAAATTTTTTATCGTACACCATATACAAAAAGTATTTCAAAATGGATCAAAGCTCCATTTTCATAAGAGCTAAAGCTATGAAATTCTTAGAAGAAAACATAGGGGGAAAGCTTTATGACATTGGACTTGGCAAGGATTTTCTGGATATAACATCAAAATCACAGGCCAAAATAAAAATAAAAATAGACGAATTGAACTACAACAAAATTTTAAATTTCTGTGCATCGAAGGATATAATCCACAGAGTGAAAAGGTAACCTACAAAATGGGATGAAATATCTGCAAATCATATATCTGATTAGGAGTTAATATTCAGAATATATATATATATATAAACTCCTACAACCCAACAACAACAAAAAAGTAAATAACAATATTAAAAGATGGATAAAGAACTTTTCTCCTAAGAAGTTATACAAATGACCATAACGAACATCTGAAAAGATGCTCAGCATTACCAATTATTAGGGCAATGCAAATCAAAACCATATTGAGATATCACCTCACACCAATCAAAATGGCTACTATAAAAAAAAAAAAAACAGAAAATAACAAATGTTAGCAAGGCGGAAGCAACCCAAATGTCCATCAACAGATGACTAGATAAACAAAAGGTGGTATATACATTTAACAGAATATTATTCAGCTTTAAAAAGGAAGGAATCCTGACACATGCTCTAACATAGATGAAACTTGAGGACATTCATCGTAAATGAAATAAGCCAGTCACAAAAAGGCAAAGACTATATGATGTCATCTATATGAAATATTCAGAGCAGTCAAATTTGTAGAAACGGGAATTCGAACAGTGATTGCCAGGGTGGGGGATGGGAGCTGTTGTTTGATGGGTATACAGCTGTAGTTTTGCAAGATGGAAAGTTCTGGAGATGTGATGTACAGCAATGCGAATATACTTAATGCTACTGAACTGTACCCTCAGAAGTGGTTAAAATACTAAATTTTAGGTTGCACATTTTTTGCCACAATAAAAAAAAAAATTAAGTGAATCTCCAGATCCAAGGATTTTCTAATTCTATTTCTACTTCTGTTTTTAGGTCCACCGAGATATCATTGTGGTCATCGTCACCATCACCATTTTTTAAAAAAATATTTACTATATACGTATCACTTTCTTTCATCCTCAAAATTACCCCCCATGAGGTTATGACATTATTTTTTTACGGAAAAACTGAAACTCGGAAGAGTTAAATAACTTGCCCAAAGTCCATAAGTGGCAGAGGTTAGACCTGAATCCAGGGCTGCCTTCATCCAAAACTCAATGCATTCATTCAGCCAACCAGGCATCCTCGTGGACCACGCCTCATCATTCCATCCCCCGAGATCTGGGAAGTAGAACTGGAGACGGGCATGGGAAAGGCAGGCAGCAGATACCCAGTCATTCTGTTTTTTTAGGGACTTCCATTTTCGCTGGTCCCACTGCACCTCAGCCCTGCTGGTCCAGGGAAGGGTTCAGGTGAATTAGATCAGACACGTGTGGCAGCCTTAGAGAACCAGATGAAGGTTTTATTGTATTAGTCCTTTTTCCTGTCACCTTGAATTAGTGTCATATTAGCTTAATACAGTACTAACGTGATACAGACATGTTAGCATATTACAGACTACTCGGTGTGTCAAGTAAGGACTTTATCATATTCCCCTGTCACTGATATTTCGGAGGAGGAGGACCTATGAGGGGGAGGGGATGCCCATTAAATAGAGCCAGGTAAGGCCAAATCTGAGCAAAAGCCCCAAAGTGGGCCTTTGGTTGGTGAAAAGGGTGCAAGTGGTAAAATATCTGATTCCAAAACCTTTAATCATGTAGATACTAAAGGAAAAGCTGACATTGGTGCCTTTCAATAATGCAACAGCGAGAATGAATGCCCTGCGGATGGATATTTTCAATCCAGTGCCTTTTCCCGTGATCGCTGACAAGCTGCAGGCTTGAGGGAAACCGGTGGGCCAGGAAATCCTCCTTAGAGCTAAAAGGGTTGGATCTCCAGTTCTCATATAAAGTCTAACCCCTGTGAGGGGCGTATAACCCCTCGTTGCAGGGTAAATGGCTGGGGTTCTTATCTTAGGATCACAGACCTTTCGCGGGGTTCACCACTGACTTTCAGGGGGTGACCAATTCCCTCAATTTGTACATAAATTCATGTACATGAAGATGGCTTTCCACCACCCCCCGCCTTGGAAAGGGTCTTCAGAGTCTTAAAGATGAGCCCCAAACCGTCAAGCACCTCTATATTAAAAGCAGATCAAGGGTGGGGCGGGACGTGGAACAGCTGTAAGATCTGGAACCCGGTCCCAACCCCGGCCCTGACTTGCCGGCTGACGTGAAATCGCATCTGCCTCTACCCTTTCGTCCAGGTAATAATCACACCTGTGCTACATGCTCTACAAGGCTTTCGTGAGGCTTAATGAGATAATTTTTTGGAAGGAACTTCAAAAAGGAGAAATTCCTTTTGAAAAAAGAAAAGTAGGCTATTAATCCTTTCTTAAGAAATCATCACCGGCTTTCGATGGGGAAAAGTTCACACACGCATGTGCACCCATCGCCCGGATCAGGACCCAGCTGTCAGCAGCACCCACTGTATTTCTGCGAGGACCTTCTTATTGCTCTCACGGTTTTTTTGCCTGTGGGGACGTAGAGACGTTGCCGAACCAGCTCCTGATGAATAACCTCATCTATGATCCAAAAAAACAAAACTATCGGCAATTGTGGCCGAGAGAGAGATCCAGCCAATTTCTCCATTGCTCAGAGAGAGTCGCTGGCCCCACGGCCAGACCCTCAGGAGGACATGTCCAGCTCTGCCCCGAATATGCAGTTTCCCTTAATTAAAAACCTATTAGCAAATTTCCTGATAGGCCCATGGTACTTACAAATATAAACTAATAGCTATGTATTAGAATGTTTATTCTAATTCCTTAAAATGGGTTTTTTCCTCGTAGTGTGATAATTGTTCAGATGGCTTCCTGCTGATTTAATTACTTCAATTAACAAGGATTCTCAGAGACAAGTTTCCCTTGGCTTGGAATTTTCCGTGCTGTTTCCACTAAGGCCTCGTGTTTTGTAGATAAAGGGCCAAGTTGGTATCTGTACCATCTACCACCAAATACCAGTGTTAAAAGCAGCAAAGCCAGTAGGAAGGGGATCGAGAAAGCACCTGTGTGCTTCCCAGGCTCTCGCTCGTAGACAAAGAGGCTACTGGTCCCACATCACTAGGCTGAATGGAATCTCTTCTGGTTTAAAAGGTGGGGCTCGCTGGGTTTCACCATCCGTATTTTTACCTCTTGCCACTTTGTCACCGATGACATTCTTATGAGGGTTAGACAAAGCCTGGTGGAAAGGTATTATAGTTTGTGAAAGAGCACTAGTCTTAGGATCTGATGATGTGGGTGTGGTGGTTTTAAAGCAGTGGTCCTCGACCTTTTTGGCACCAGAAAACGGTGCTCCTATGAACATCTAATGCCTGATGGTCTGAGGTGGAGCTGAGGTGGTGATGCTCGCGCTGGGGAGAGGCTGTGAATACAGATGAAGCTTCACTTACCCACCGGACGATCACTTCTGCTGTGTGGCCCGGCTCCTAATAGGCCAGCCACCAGTGGTTGGGTACCCCTGCTTCAAATTAAAATATGTCTGCCATTCTTGATACACATCTCTCCAAAAGGTGGCTTCTCATACCCCCTGAGTGTGTGCCGGGCTTAATGCCTCTCTTCTAACAGAGAAAATGGCAAAAGTGACAATGGATGATGAGGTTATAAAGGGCTTCACAGCTTCCCCCTCTGCTCTCCATCTCAGGTTGCTCGTTCTGGGTGACATCAGCGTCCATGTCGTGAGCAACTCTACAGAGGGGCCCACGTGTCAAGGAACTGTAGGGAAACCATTTTTGGAAGCACATCTGCTAGCCCAGGTCAAACCTTCAGATAACTGAGCCCAATCAACAGCTTGACCGCAACCCCATGAGAAACCGAGAGCCAAAACGACCCCTCTCTTCATTAGCAAACACCTCCTAGCACCAGCCATGTGCTAGGCGGTGTTCTAGAGTCTGGGAGAGCGCCTGTTTTCACGACGATCACATTCCAATAAACTAATAACAGATCAAAACGAATGGGATCGTTGCAGAGGGTGCTGAGCGCCATTAAGGAAATTAAACAGGATCACAGGAAAGAAGGTTCCCCGGGGGGACCGGTACACGTGGGGAGGCCAGCGGAACCTCTCTGAGGAGGGACATAAAACCGAGGTTTGAAGACATATGGGACCTGGAAGAGAGTGTCGTGAACAGAGGGAACAGCAAAGGCAGAATCACTGAGACGAGAAAGAGTTCGGCAGTTTGGGGGTGCGTGCGCTGCAGCGAACGCAGAGACGCCGTCATGCAATGCAGTCCCCAAAAGGTGGCAGGAGAGGGCGGAGCGAGCACAGCCTTAGACTTGGAGGAAGGAGCCGCCGTAACTCCCAGGGAGGCAGGAAGTCGGTGGAAGCTGTTCAGCGGGGAAGTGGCCCAACCGGATGGGCATCTTAGAGACCACTCAGGCTGCTGCACAGGATGCCATAGAAAAGGCAGGAGTGGATGCTCCGAGAGCCGTCACCCTTGGCGGTTCATTCGGGAGGTCAAAGGCCACGGTTGGCCTGGGGTGGGAGTGGGCAGAACATGAAGACAAGAGACAGGTTTGAGTTCAGTGTTTCATGCAGAATCGATATGAATGCTGAGAGATTGGACTTGGTTGGTTCCGGGCAGGGGCGTGAAAGAAAAGAATCAGAGATGGCTCTGATTTGGGACAAGAGTGGAGCTGGTGGCTGAGATGGCGAAGATGAGTGGGAACGGGTTTGTCCTACCTGAGTGACTCCGGCCTCAGCTGGTCACAGCTCCGTGCTCGGCAAGGCCAGGTTTTCGGGTGAAACTTCGTGAGGACCAGCAAAAGTCGCTGTATCATCTAGTGCTTTCTACTTTGTGAGAGTATGTATGTAACTTACCCGAAACCCCCAGTCCTGTGCGGTAATCCAGGTAAATGTTTATATACCTCTATTTTACAGACAAGGAAAACCGATACTCAGAGAAGTTAAGTGGCCTGAGTAACACTGCCAGCTAGAAAGAAGCCACACGAGACTTCTTAAATGGAGAGCGAATGGCATTTTGGACAGTTCTTTGTGCCGAATCGTCCCCTGCGTGTTCACCGTCCTCGGATTCTGCTCACTCCATGCCAGCGGGGTCTCCCTCTCACCCATCCGCCCACCCAATCACTGTGACAACCAGAAGCATGTCCAAACTCTGTCTGGGGCAATGCCACACATATGATAAGTAACTGTTAGCCTCCACCCCTCTATACACACCTGCACATGCACACACACGTACGCACACACGCGTACGCACACACGCGTGCACACACATACACAAACACACATCCTTCAAGGTAAAAAAAGTAACCCCCACCCGCTGCCCCCTGCCTGAATTAATTTGTTCATGAAGCCCTTTCTCTCTGCCAGTCACTTGCTGGGGGCCGAGGATACGGAGATGGAGCAAACCCGGGTCTCACCTGGTTGGCTTCTCGGTCAGGTAAGGAGCTCACGACCCCAGCCATCGCTAGGGAAGAAATCTAGGAAGGTTTCTCAGGCCTGATCTCTTGCAAAATCTCCAGTATAGAACCTGAATTCCTTCCTGCTGCTGGTAAGCAAGTATCAGGAGTCTGCGCATACGCACACATCCCACAGAAGAGGATTCTGGAACCTCGGGCGAAATAGTATAATATTTTCATGGGCTGCCCAAATTCTAAGCATTAGATTTGATGAACAGCTTTATTGAATCTTGTGGATAAATATTTAAGGCCTTCGAGGGCTTGTGTAAATCGCACCTAGGCAGACGCACTTGCTCAGAGCGCCATCTGCTGGTGGCTACTGGTGTCGTGCAGGGGACTCTGCTGAGAGGCGGGCCCAGAAGAGGCGAGCCGGCTGCCGCGGGCCGCAGGACCCAAATCCTGGGAAGACAAACCGCAAGGCACCAACCCTCAGCGGCCTCAAGGTGTCTGAACATAAAAATTTTCAATATCAATATAAGATAAAAGAAGAAGGGAGGACTATATAAAGAAGATGCACGAATTTCTTGTACTCACAAGAATTTTGGAAACATAGTGCCCCCCAGAGGTCACCCAGCCCTTCCCGGTCCCAGGCAGGAGGTCCCATCAGTAGATGCAGGAGAGTTCAGGCCCCCAGCGCCCGGGGTTCCATTGCTCCCCGATACCTCTCTGCAGAGATGCTGCACAGCTCTTAGAAAAACCTGCCCTGGAAGCAGATTTAATAGCATAGGAAGCGTTCATACAGTCAGATTGCGTAGAGAACGAATTACAAAATAGAAATACGTGTGTGTGTGTGTGTGTGCGCATGCGCACGCAGAGCACACACACCAAAGTACACGCGCGGGTTGGTCACCTCGAACAGTGAGCGTAAGTTTAGTTCCTGCTTTTCTTCTTTGTGCTTTTCTGTATTTTCCAAATTGTCTCTAGTGAACATGCATCGCCTTTGTTAAGAAAATGAAAGCTTAATTTTTTAAAAAATGCTCCATTAAGAGGAATAAATGTTTCCTTTTCTCTGTCCAGCTGTCTTTCAAGGTCACTTCCTCTGGTTTTACCCTCAGGGAAAGTCAGTCAAGGTAATTATTAATAATGATGATAACACATGATTGAGCACTTACTACTACAGGTAGTGCATGTGGCATGCAGTGAAAGCTGAGTTCATGGGAACTATTATTAGTATTACCATTGCTATTACTACTATTATTACTATTATTACTATTATTGTTATTATTACTATTACTATTATCATTGGCTTCCTCTAACATATACAGAACACCGACCTCAAAAAGTTCCCAGTTGAAAGGGAGAGGGATAAACAATCCACAGAGAGTAGCTAATAATACAAGAAAGAAAGTGACACAAATGAAAGCGGAAGTGATGCCCATCAAGCTCCAATCCTAAGCAGGTTCTTTTGGTTGCAAAGTAGAGAGACCCACTCAACTGAGCTCAGCTGAGGACTATTCTCCGAAGGGCCTCATGGCATCCGAAGGAAAGAGCTAAAGGACAGCCAGGACTCACCGGAGCTGAAAGTGGGAAGCCAGGAAGAATCAAGGCTCACCTCATCTTTCCATGCTCCGTCCTACCCTCTTACTGAGCTGTGTCTTCTTGCAAAGAGCTTCCAACATCCACGCCCAAATGCTCCTGCCACACCTGTCATCCCCTGTACACAACAGCTAACCAGCTCCGTTTCAGTCTCCTCGTTCAAAATTCCTGAGTGCAGAATTTTATTGACCTGACTTGTCATGTGTCTGCACCAGACCACTCGAATCGCTTCTAACTGGCCAGCCAATGGATGAAGGACCCTTGGATCAGGTGCTCACGGCTAGTGCAATCGACTCGGTAAGAGGAACTGGGTCACGTGGTCCGAAACGTGCTACTGCAGCAGGCAGCTGGGGTCACGGGGGAGGGCGTGGGCAGGGGAAGCAATGACTGACGTTTCTAGAATAGCGCTCATTTGTTCCCGTTTGTTTTTCAAGGTTTCTTTCTTATCTGTCCTCACAGACCTATTCCCCTGTGAGCGTGTGACGCTTGAACAGTAATGAAGGAAACTTTTTTTTGTCACAGGTTGGGTTTCCCAGGAAGCAGGTGATAAGATGGAGATTAGGGGACAGGAGGCTGATTAAGGAGGTTCTCTTGGGATGGACATCAGCGAAGGGGAAGGAAGGAAGCAGGTTTGGTAGAGACAGAGGTCAAGCTGTGATGAGATCTCCAAAGAAATGTCGGTGACTCTGTGGCAAGTCCCAGAGTTGGGTATGCCCAACAGAGCCACCCCTAGTTAGGGCAAAAGGGCCTTTAGAGCCCCAACTTTGAACAGTCACCCCCTCAGACAAGATGACCCCTACACATGCTATTGACATGACAGGCCCTAGATCTTCACAGACTTTTCTCTGTCACCCTCTGGTCTGCGTGTGTCACATGGAGGCCTCCAGCACGCTAGCTGCTTCTGGCTTCTCGAGTCCGATGGGCACGATGTTATCGACACCGTGGAGCAAGGTGGCGTTCCGTGGGACGTCCGAACGGCCCAGCTCTACCCGGAATCCGTGACGACAGAAGGTAGGGAGCCGCGAACGCACACTGCTGACACTGCTGACCCTTCCGCGTGAACACAGACTGTCTCTCTCGTCCTCTTTTTCAACCGGGAATGAAACAGCCACGTACTCTGCGTCTGTGCGTATTAAACGTATCTTTTATTTTCTGTATTTTGCTGCTTTGACATCTGAGGCTTCGTGGACCCTTCTCAGGCTTCACCAACCCCTAGAAATTAAGTTGCTCCCTAGCGGGCTCTTCAAATGCAAACCACCCCATCCCCTGCCAGCACCGAGATCACCTGCTTTTTTTGGATCCTCATACTCTGGGACACTCTCCTTCCTCCCTGCTCACCCCCAGGGCCAGGTACCGGTCCACTAGGGACAGTCTCTATTGAGAGCCTGCTGAGATCATTCAAACCAGCCAATCCTAAGCCTACGGACCCTGGCTCTCTGCTCCTTCATGAGGAAACCACCCTGAAAGCTGTTGCCCCGCCCCCCACCTCCACTCCTCTGCCTCCTGCCTGCCCCTGCTGCTTCCCCAGGTGTCCCAGCGCCCACCCTGTGGTGTGGCATGCCCTCTCCTCTTGAAAACTGTGAAAAGCCAACCACCTTGTCAACAGTAATCATTTCCTGACCTGCTGGCCTTACTGAGCCTCACATTTTCTGTTAATACACTATTTTAAAGCACGGTAGCCTCGTTCACCTGCTCTGGCAGAGACACCGCATCCGATGCGGTAGCTGCAACGGGTACCACTGCTTGGTGAGGGGACAGTAGGGCACTGTCATCTTCCAGAAGCCATCTGATCTTTGCAGGGGCCCGATTCATGAACTAAATGAAGATAAGATGGGGACCACCATCTCTGCAGTATTTGGGTCTTTAGAGAGCTACGAATCTCTGTCATGTCCCTTGGGATGAGATGTCATCCCCCTACCTTTGCCAGCAGTGGGGAAGGGGAGGCAGTTTCAGAGCCTCCTGCGTGCCCTCCCGTCCTCTGATAACTCCAACCCCACAGACCCCAAGGACTGGATGTGTGGGCTACACCAACTACAAACTACGTCTACCCCAACTCTCCATGTGAAAACCTGAGGCAGGGTGACTGCGTGAGTCCACAGACCTTGTGGATTGTGAGCTGGACCACAGCTGAGACTCCTATGCCCTGGGCCCCTCTCCCCCCCACTCTAAAAGGGGGGTCAGGAAGATACTTTGGCCTCCAGGAGTCAGTGTCAATCAGGATCCCTTGTCCGACGTTCCTTGAAATGTCGGGGCATTCTTCTTTCCCCAAGTACAGCGACTCCAGCCAGTGGCTGTCAGTCCCTTTGGGGAAAGACTGAAGAAGTCATCGCTGTGTGTAGTTGTCACTGTGCTGTCAGATCCTTCCTCCTGAAGAACCAGCCTCTCCCTGGGTTTCAGGTTCCAAAACTGGCCCAGGTCTGGCAAAAACGAGCAAAGGGTTGTGCTTTCAGTGGGGAGGGATGGCTCTCAGCCTCCTGATCACCCATCCTTGACGTCTTCGGATCATACAGATTCAAGAGCGTCCTTACCGGCTGCTCACTCATCTCTTGTGCCCCTGCAGATGCCATTAAATATCTCCTTAGCTCCGCGGGAAGGGCGCATAGTTACGCCTCTGACCTTTCCATTCATTCCAGTAATTGTGTCCACCTGATGTTTAATGTCATCATCGGGCCTGTAATTTCCCAGAGTGCCAGCTTCCCCACTTGCTGTCGATAAGCCCAGTCCTGTGACGCCGTCTCTTACACGGAGTCCTGGCCGGCCAAGGAGCCACCACCGGACTGCTGAGAACGCCAATGTCCCTCTCACCAGCCCATGGCTTAGTTCCTCACTAAACGGTACATCCTCCCAGTCTTTTCCCGGCACACAACCATCCAGTGGCTTTTCTCGCCTGACTCTGAGCCTTTCCACCCTATTTCCTCCACCTTCCGTGGACGTTCTCACCAACCACGGGCATTTCTGTCTCTGCGCCTCTCACACCATCACAGTAGCAGGTCTGCATCGTCTCCTAGGTCCCCATCATCCCCTCCTGCTGGCTTTCCAACAATGCCATCACTTGTGTGATTACTTTCCGCATTAAATGCCCTCCTTTTAAATACGGAGAGGGGTGTGTATTTTCTTGGTTAGACCTAAAGGATCCTCCATTCAGCATGGCCAGATGAAAACTCCCCGAGAGAAGAGACCGCTGTCCTCCATCTCTGAGGCAGCTAGCTAAGCACCTGATACTGAGTCAGTCCTCAGAAGAAGGTTGATTAATTTACTGGGCAACGTTTACATAGAGGATAATTTCTCCAGTTACAAATGTCTGCCGTGTGCGTAGTGAAAGGTAAGCTTCTTAACACATTGTGAAGCTTCGTTCTTTGAAACAAGAATTAGAAATATGCCCGCCTTCCATTGAAAGGAACATTTTAAATCCCTTTCAAAGATAATGAACTGGCAAGCCCTCCTTCTATGATCGCCGTGTTTATATGTCTGTTTTAGTCATTAACATCTCTGCAGAAAGTCAAAACTCCTGAAAATACATCTCCGAAATCACCCCCACCCTATAAACACAATTTCCCCTGTTCTTCTACTCCTGTCACTGTTTCAATAATATTTTCCCTTCTACTATCAAATCTTGAACCGTAGGAAACATTAGCCATTTTCTAATCCAAACCCTTTATTTTATAAGAAGCAAAAAAAATAGAAGATAAATGACTTGCCCAAAGCCACAAAGCCATGACAAGGCCAGGACTAAAACTTAGGTTTCCGTCTCCTCATAGTTTTCTTTCTCCCATGCACCTCACCCACCTTCCTGGACCTGTCCAGCTCAACAAAACCCCAGAGAGGACAATCCCCTTTTCTTCCGAGCCTCTGGAAGTCAGCTCTTTGTCAGCGCGGCTTTGAAAAACAGCTCTTATCTACTCAACATATTTATTGAGTGACTTCAATTACCAGACATTGCGCTAGACACTGGACACGGAATGATACAACGGGTCGTAGTAAATAATAGTAACAGCAGATGGAAAGAGAGGGAGAAGGGGAGGGAAAGAGGGAGAAGATGAGGAGGAAGAGAGACATGGGCCCTGCTGTCATGAAGTGTCTGGATTAAAACCCTTCTTCTCCGTAGAAAAACTGGAGAGCAGACCAGTCCTGATAACATTTTGCTGTTTTCTTGCTTGTTACGTTTCTGTCGCTTACAACCTAAATAGTCTTTCGAAGGTCAGGAAGAACTCGTGATAAATCATATCTATTCCCCCCATTGATCAAGAGAGAAGAGTCAGTGTGCTGTCCTACATCAGTCCATTATTCTGGAAACTGCTAAATAAATCAGCCCCAGACCCATGGAACTACAAGTTTCGGGCATCCTTTCCTTTGTGTTTCCCTCCGTACACCGTCCGCAGCACAGCTCCAAAGCCTGCCGACGCCTCGGAAGCTGCATTATTAAAAACACTCATCAACCTCGTGGAGACAGAGAACAAACTGATGGTTGCCAGATGGGAGAGGGGTGGGAAGCTGGGAGAAAAAAAGTGGAGAGTTTAAGAAGTGCAAATTAGCAGTTACAAAATAGTCACAGGGATGTGAAGCACAGCACAGGGAATAGAGTCAATAATATTGTAATAACTCTGTACAGTGCCAGGTGGGGCCCAGACTTATCGGGGTGGCGGGGAGGGAGGGATCGCTTCATAAGTTACATAAATGTCTAACCACTATGGTGCACACCTGAAACTAATATTGAACGTCAACTGTAATTGAAACTTTTTCAATACAGTAAATAAATAAATGAACTATTTTTAAGAAAGGGAAGGAAAAAAAAAAAAACAGTCATCAACCAAGCCCTGGATCCGGGAAGCTTCACTTGGATCATCACCCAGAGCTTAAGCAACATTCACAAAGTTCTGTGAAATGGGAACAAATCTGCAGATTTGATTCAAGCCCTATTTCTTCTCCTGGAAACGCATCGTGTTACGTGGTAGTTTTTACTACCGGGAATTTGGCCTCGTTCTCAACAAGAGAGTTTGCATTTCTCAATTTCATGCAATTTCAGAAAGGGAAAGCTGGAAAGGGCCTTAGCAACCAGCCAGCACCCACCCCCCATTTACCCAGCATCACGGGGCACACAAGACCGGTGAGTCTCGAGATAACGTGAGGCATCACACTAAGTGGCGACTAATGGCATTAAATACTCCTGAAGCACAGTGTATAAAAGTCTTAGTCCCTTCTCAATTTTCTTTCCCTTTCTCTATTAGAAAGAAGAAAGAATGCTGTAAGGCTGGTGTTAATATACCTTTAGCAACCCTTGAGACTTGCTACTGTCCCTTTTCCCCAGGAGACTTCAGACTCAGCCTTTGGCCAGCCACAGTACCCAGCTGCAACTGTAGTGCCATTTTATTCCCATGTACCTTTTCCACCTACCTTCTGTTTACTAGGAAAATATGCTCGTTTTCCATTAGTAGGTATGACACAAAACTTCCTTTTTCAATACAACACTTATGCTTCACATGAGGCTCTTTAAAGAATATACGAAATTCACTGTCTAGGTGTTCTGCAAATGTGGCAAAAATTATCATAGGAACGATTTGGGTTTTGGAATCGCTGATAGGTAATGAAATGCCCTTCCTGAGTTAACCATGCTCCTTGGTGTCACTATCATCACAGGCCCGTACAAACACTGTCTCATTTAATTTTACTTCAGCGTATTTTGCCTTTCTTTGTGATCCCCTCTCCCATTTCCTGCCCCGCCATGGGGGAACCCACTCTAATATGTTCAGTAAATGTGCTCATATTTGTTTGTGCCTTTGAAAAATAAATAATATTGTTTTACATAGCAAAATTTTTTTTTGCTAGATCTAATTCTGTTTCTTACTTTCATCATTTGGTGCTGTTCTTATGATTATTTACTTTCGCTGCTTTTAGCTGGCTGCAAAGCATTCTATAGTATGCATCTACCATGTATTCTTTTTTTTTAATCTAGTCCCCTGTTGATGGATATCTAGGTTGTTTCTACTTCCTTCCTGCCTCTGAAGAATGCTATCATGAGTATCTTCACTCGTGACTCTGGTACACTGAGGTTTGACACTGATGTGCTAGATTGTACGATGCCTAATTTTATTAAATACTGCTAGTCTGTGATTAAGAATAACTAAATATTTTAAAACAATTATAAGTACATACAGTTTACCAATTCTCTACATCCTTGTCAACATTTGTTATTATCCAAATACATTTTTAAGGTTTATAAATTTTATGACTATAAAATGTTGTCTTAATCTGCATTTCTCTGATTGCAAATGAGGTTGAGCGTCAAGTCACATACTTGTTAATCACTGAGATGTTCCCATCTGAACATAATCTTTTTTATTCTTCTTTTGTTTTTCCCATCATTCTCTTGTTCATTAAAAAGAACTCTTTGTATATTCTAGATATTGGCCTAGCAAATTTTATCTCTATAACATATAACATAATAATGTATAACTCCCAAACTAAGAGAAAGAGGACATGAAATAATAAACTACTTTATCAATCCAAAAGAATATAAGAGAGGAGATAAAAACAGATATAGAACATGTAGAACAAACAGAAGTTATGTTCTAGATTGTGGATTCAAAGTCAAATACATCAGTAATTACATTAAATATAGATGGATCAATTATTCCATCTATTAAAAGACAAGTTATTTCAACTGGGTATTTTTTAATTATAGATTGATTACAAAAAAAGTACCTAAAATATAAGAATATAAAAAGTTACAAGTAATAGGGCAGAAAAATATACTATACAAGCATAAAATTTTTTAAAGCATGCATACTATATTGATATCAAAGTAGACTTTAATGCTAAATGCCTTATCTTACTGATAAACATTTTAATTCATCCCAAAGATATAATAACAAGAAATTTGTATGTACCTAATAACACATCCTCAAGATACATAAAACAAAAAATGACAAGATACAAATGAGACAAAAGCACGACCACAGTGTGAGATTTTGGTGATAGCTTACATAACAAACAAAAATCAGTAAAAATCTAGAAGATCTGAACAAAACAATTACAAAGTTGACTTACTGTGACAGCTCTAGAACTCTACAACCAATAACTACAGAAAACATATATTCACGAACATGTGAAATATTTACAACTGTTGCTGCCCCATCCCCAAATTTCTAAAGTTTGAAACCATTAGAGTATTTTTTCTTACTCTAACATAAAGAAGCTAGAAATCAACTATAAAACACAAGCTAGAAAAATTCATAAGTTTGAAAATTTTAAAACACACTTCTAAATAGTTCATAGGTCAAAAAATTACAATGACTACTCATGTATATTTTAACAGAATAAAAAAACTAATAGAAAATGAACTATTTATGTATAGACATAACTACTTATGAGCTGCAGATAAGCTCATGCTTTTTAAAAAAATTTATAGCTTTATTAGAAAAAGATGAATATGGGCAATCAAGAGCTAAGCATGTATGTAAATAACATAGAAAAAAGAAAATCAAAGGAGGTATAGAGAAATGCAGGAAGAGAAATTAACAAAATAGTAAATTCTTAGAGAAACTACCAGAATGGATAAACGCATGATAAGACTCCAAGAAAAGTAGATAGAGAGCAAAAATGATCAAAGTCATAAATTACTACAGATTCTATAAATGTTAAACAGATCATAAGAGGATATTATGAACAACTTTATGCCAACAAATTTAGTTGAATTAACAAATTCCAACAAAAGTGACTTAAGAAGAGCTGGGAAAAGAAAAATATGGATAGTTTTGTAACATTCACATACAAAAAATGACTCATTGGCAACTGGAGCCTTCAGCACAGATTCTAGAGCAAAGGCAAACTGGTGGCCCCAGGGACAGATACTCTTGCAGATATATTTTATAGTCCTTAGAGAGTTTTAAATTTGTTAATTCTGTTTGTTAATTCTGAATGCCTCTAGACTAGGCTCACATTCCTCAGGTCACCACAGATCAGGTCACCACGAATCATCTAGTGCTTCACTTTTTTCAATGACCTGCCTGGCCCTTAAGCTGTTTAAGTTTGCAACTTCCGAAATCATTAAGAATTGTTCCACCTTCAAATGCTTGCATAAAAGGAGTTCTGTCTACTGCTGTTGTTCTAAACTGATCAAATGTAGACTATTTTACAAGTACCTCCAAGTGAATTTACTTGGGCGGTGGGGCAGGATGAGTTTTGAGGCCTGATATTATTGCTGTGTATAACCAGACACATCATATGTCAATAAACCCTTTTCAGTTGGTACTTAATGGTCGTTAGCCAAACTGCAATGGTAAGAGGGAAAGGTCCCCAAGACTCCCTTCACTTCTGATGCCAATTGCAAGTGTGGGGTTGTTCCTAAAACCACCCTCGGTGTTGATAATTCACTAGAAGAACTTACAGAATTCATTGAAAGCTATTACATTCACAGTGATGATTTATACCTGGGGGAAAATGAAAATCGGCTAAAGAAAAAGATGCTTAGGGCAGAGACTGAGCAAGTCACAAATGTGAAGCATCTGTTGTCCTCTCCCATGGAACTGAGACACAGAACCCTCCCAGTATTGATCTGTGACAATATCCACAAAATACTGCCAATCAGGGAAGCCTATTCAAGCTGAGATGTTCAAATTTCTACATAATCATCGTCACCCAAGTTGTTGAATTCAGTCCCCAAGCCAATGGATACTACATGACCCAAACCCCCACCCTAAGTCACATGGTTGGTCTTTCCGACATGGCCAGCCACCACACAAAACAAAGACACTCTAATCGTGTGCAATAAAGATTTATCTTCCAGAAGCTGAGGGCAAAGCCAGACCTTCTTTGAGCAAAACCAAATTCCTTACTAAAGACTGATGTATAAATGACGGCCCTTAATCAAACTCTCTTAAGTCTGATTGATCAGCCATTTCATGTATAGACAGGAACAGATGCAAAGAGACCAGTTTCAATAAGGGGACTATAAAAAACAGAGTAACCGAATGCAAAGTAACATCATCTTACTACCTTCTTTCCACGAGAGATACTGTCTCATGATTCCTCATGTTATACACCCTGGATAACTCACTTGAGAGCCCAGCTGGTCTTCTGAGGCAATTTCAGCAAAATAAAATGTTAAGACACACTGTAAGCTCATCCTGCCTCTTCCTATTAAATATAGCTTTAGGATCTCTTTTCTTCTCCCAGCAATCTATGTTGAGAACCGAAGGGGTATTTACCACAGCTCTATACCTTTGTTTTGTGGCTGACACCTTTCAGAAGAAAAAATAATAATAATTTAACACATCTCTTCTATTTAAGTTGCCTGACAACCAGACTATCCAACCACAAAGAGATCATGGCTGTCATGGAAACAAGCCTTGCGATTTTTCATCGTCCTAGTCACATAATATCCCTCAATAAAGTGGACATTTACCTTTTAAACATCTAACTTAAAAAAAATCCTTCTTTGTCAGTGATTATCTATGCTCCAGAAACATTATTATAAAATTCTTTTGGTAGCAAGCTCTCCTGTGCATTTAAAGTCTAATTTACATGGGGGTTTTCAGGAGCATAGCATAATATATAGTAAGATTTACCTTGCTGATTTGTTTAGCAGACTCTTTTTTTTTTTTTCAGAATGGTAGGATGATAACATTTAGCCCAGGCTATATTTGAATGATCACAGATTGTGAATTAATGGTGTCTCTGTTTGGCATAGTATATCTCATGCACTTTGAGTGCTAAATAAATATTTGTTGTATTGAATTGGATTCGTGCATGTTTTATTATACATCCAGGTTAAAGCTTGAAGAACTTGAGATAAGAGGCTAATGGGGATGAGGATAAAATAAGTTCAATCATTTAATAACTAAGAATCTACATGAAAAAATACTAATTCCTCTGCCATGTGTTTTTTGAGGGGAAAAAACATTTGATCAGCACTGATAAGACAATAGAACAAATCATGAAGCCTGTGTCACTTTTGTTCTGAACCCACAGTAACATATATATTCATCTTGTCAGATTGCTATATAAATAGATGAGGTAAAACAACATGGCATTTGTTGTACTTCAATTACTTTCTTGTATAATGTCAAGAAGTAAAAGCTAACAAACCATAACTTTTCTTGACATTTCCTCCCTCAAGTGACCAATGATGGATTTGCCTTAAAAAAGCATTCATCGTTTTAAAGAAGGGTACAGACAGTAGATTTCTTTGTGTTATTTTTTTTTCTCATTTTTTAAGCCAGTGGTTAAATTGAAAAGCCCAGCTCTCCTACAGATGGGAGCCAAACCTAGTAGATAAGATTACATGTTTTTAATCCTGGGGGATGTTTGAAGTCATCCAAGTAGAAAGGGCATTCGCTGTCATAAATGGTCCAGAGATGAAACTAAATTCCCAGAGAAGCTAAGAGGCCACCCTCACCATCACAGCCCTCTCCTTCCCCCCGCCTCCAACCCTCATTCCCATTAGACAATGTATATACTTTCCTGGGCACATCTTTTTATGTGGCCAAATCTGATGGCCCGCATGATTGTTAAAACCACTGGCATTTGAGTTTGAGGGATATAGTGTCAAATATTATCTCTGCCATTTATCAGCTGTGTGACCTTGCTCAAATTATTTGTTCTCTAAACTGCTCACTATGTCTATAAAAGAAAGACAAAAATATCTAATTTCACAGAGTTACTGAAAAGAATAAAATTAGATAACATGCTAAAAGTACTCTCTGCAGGGACTGCTCAAAAAAAGAAAATATCTAATAGTAAATTCGTTGTAAGCTCAATGAAGACAAGAATCAACCTTCAGAACCTAGCACAGAATTTGGCCCTTGGATATTCAATATTTGCTGAATGCATCTATGTATGGAATTGTGATGATAATTTTTATTAGCATCCCCTTTGCATACCAGGAATCAGTGTATCAAAATAATAATTATAGATACCATTTATCGATCATTATTAAGTCTAGGCACCTATGATGTCATGTGTGTTAAATCGGTCATCACAACAACCCTAGATAGGCACTATTATTGTCACAATTTTATAGGTGAAGAAATTGAGGCATGGAAGAATTACATAATTTCTCCAAGATTACACAGCTAGTAAACACTGGAGCATGGATTTAATCCCAGCAGCAAAGCATTAAATAATACTCTACCAGGAAGTAGAGTAAGCCATTGTTCAAATAATAATGATGATCGCTCCTATACATGAAACACTTATGAAGTGATAATCATCACTTTTATTTAACATTCACAATGACCCTAGAAGCCATAATTACCCTCATTTTCCAGGTGAAGGCTGAGACACAGTTTGGTTAAACAAATTACCCAAGGCTACAAGCAAGAAAGCAGCCTAGTTAGGATTCAAACCCAGGTCTGTCTGGTTTCAAAACTATGCTTTTGATCCCTATGTTTGAGAACGTGGTAGAATAGTTTGATGATGAACCTTGAATTCTGTTGTCAGATTTTCTATTATGTTGGATGTGGTAAAATTGTCACCTGTTCACCAGTGTGTTTTCTCTTCTTCTTGGGTACACACCTAGGCATTTCTCAACCTCTTTGGCAATGGGGTGTTATCATAAACCTGTTTTCTAGCCAATGGGACACGAGAGGAAATGATGTGTTTTACTTCCAGGCCTGGCCTGTGGAACCCTCCCACACCTGCTTGTCCATGTCCTTTCTCCTTCTCTGATGGAGCAGAAGAGATGACCAAGATTTGGGACAGGGGCGGCCAACTGTGCCTCAAGAGCTAAATCCCATCAGCCACCTGTTTTGGTAAATAATGTTTCATTGGAACATAGCCACACACATTAATTTATTTGCATTTACTTATTACATACAGCTGCTTTGAGGGTACAATGGTAGCACTGAGTAATTCTGACAGAGACCATAAAGCGTGCAAAGCCTAAAACATATACTATCTAGTTCTTTACAAAAAAAAATGCTAATCCCTGCTCTAGCGCATTGCAGAGCTACAAGATGGAAGGAGCCTGGGTTCCCAAGTGAATCAGTTAAAGAGAAGTGCCCTGCCACCATTAACACCCATCCCAGACAGTTACTGAGCAAGAAGTAAGTTTCTATGGTGAGCCATTCCATTCCCTGGTCTAATTGTTATAGCAACTATCTAACCATAACTTATTCACAGGACACTCTAGTTAGGGGAAATAATAACTTATTTACATATGCAGAAATAACGACCCTTCCTGGGATTTTTCAAAATGGTCCACATACCATCTCGTTATTTCTCCATATCGCTCAGCCTTTACATTCAATGACCACTGTCAGCAATGGATGCACCTCCCCCTTTGTGAGATTATAACACACAAGCATCCCTATTGCCCCCAGGAGAGACCTGCCAATGTCAGTGTTCTATCTAGTATCCCTACTTATTGGCAATTTGTGTGTGTGTGTGTGTGTGTGTGTGTGTGTGTGTGTGTGTTCTATTTGAGGTTTCAGCCTTCCAAAAAGAAACAGAATTACAGCACTTATCCAATAATCCTGTCTATGTTGAGAAATAGGATTCTGGCAAGCAAAGAGAAAAGTATATTTTTTATTAGTATGTCCAAAAGTAGAATGTAATAAAACACAGACATTTCAGAAGAGGAGGGAGAAAAAAACCTCAGTTAAGGGAAGGAAAGCCAAGAGCAGATTACTTACTGCTGCAGAATCCAATATTGTAAAGTACTTTTTTTTTTCCTTTTCTCTATGCCACACTTTGAATGCCTTTGTGAGCTCGGTGTGCTGTGACTATCAATCATGAGAAACTACTGACATTATGAAACTCTTTTTAAGACATACAGAGTTTTCAAAGCCAAAGTTTTCTGAAAAATAAAAATCTTCGGAGCTTGTAGGTTTTCAAAAATATCTATTCGCTACACCAAGCTGAGTAATGATCAGCTGTCTCGACTCTATAACTGCTTGACAGAATGCATTAATATGGCTTTGTGGAGAACATTAAGTATGGGAAACAAAAACATTTTATGATGAGTCCCAGTCCTGCTATGGTCAACCTCCTGCCTCTGTGGCAGCAGAGTTCACATCAACACCTGTGTGCTGAGAGGAGGCAGAGCAGAATCACGTTCTTTTGGAGATGGACATAGACCACTAAGGTCTACTTTCTTTTATTTTGGCAAATAAAATCTATAAATATTTAAGTTACACAATGTGATGTTGAGACATAGGTATCCATTGTGACAAGATGACTACAATCAAGCTAATTAACCTATCCATCACCTCCCACATTATCATTTTATTTGTGTGTGGTCAAAACACTTGAGATCTACTTGTTCAGCAAATTTCGGGTATTATAATACAGTATTATTAACTATAGTCATCATGCTGTATATTAGGTCCCAGAACTTTGGCACTCAAGAAATTTTGATTTCTTTTGACACACATATGGACATGAGTCATGGAGTGAAGTCTTTGGGTGTAGACTGCAGCCTATGGGAATTTGCATCCTCATCTAAATGGCCAAGAAAGACCACCTACAAGAAATTGACTCTGATCTCTAAGCATTACTATCAGCATCAATCATTCTCTCATTCAACAAGTGCTGAGTTACTGCTACGTGCCAAACACCATTGTAGACAGTGGAGACATGACAGTGAACTAAACAGAGTAAATTCCAGAGGGGAATTATAAGAAATTTTTAAAAGTATTAAAAATATTGAAACAGAGTGATATTAGATAGAACACAGCCTCTGATGACAACAAAATACAGTTAAAATTTATTAAGAAAACCATAGAAACCTTATATGTTCCAAAATGTTTAATTTATAAATGTAATGAATTTAAGGGTCAAGTAAAAAATTACAGTGGAAATTGGAACACTGAGTAACAATGAAAAATACTACCAACTAGGCCTTGAGGAGTATGATTAAAGTGTGATAATATAAAAATAAATCTACCATTAGTGAACCAAGCATCCAACACTCCCAAAAAGTGGTATTAGAAATGAAAAGGGAACCATAAATATAAATAAGGCAATAAGTAAACATTAAAAAGAGTATACCGCAAACATTGGGTCAATACACTTGAAAATTTAGGCAGAATGGACATTCTCTTCCTTGGGCTAGAAAAACTAGACTGGAAATTCTTTGCAATGTTCTGGCCTATCTGTATGCTGACCAAGGGACCAGTTTTGTCTCTCCTAATTCAGAGCTCATACAGGAATGGATGGCAGCATCATTTGGATTGCAAGCCAAAGGCAGTGGCAGGCATTGCAATGCATGAAAATGTCATGGGGGTGGTAGACTCACAGATAGCTGGGGGCAAGAGAGTATGGGAAGATAAATACATTAGAATATCTAAGGCCCTGAGAAGCTATGGAAACACTCAGAGAAATTAAGACACTTAAATGCAGCTAAGGGAAATGGCGGGAGGCTTGTGGGGCACACACACAGGCCTAAATAGTATGTATGCTTTAAAAAAAAAAACCTAAGAAGACTTTAAGTCTTCACCCTAGGGTAATCTCAAGGCTCAAGGGCCCACTGATTAATAAGTTTTCCATGCCAGTTTTCAAAGGTGGAAGTTTTTTCAACAAAAGATTACAATGAATACAAAGAAGCAGGGAACATGGCCCATTGAAAGGAATGAAATTACTCTCTAAAAACAGTCTCTGAAGAAATGCACATGAGATTCACTAAAGACTTTAAAACATCAGTCTTAAGTGTGGACAAAGAGCTAAAGAAAAGCATGGACAAAGAACTACATAAATTTTTTTAAAAATACATAAATGAAAATATTAACAACAATAAAAATTACTTTAAAAAATACTGGAGCTAAAAAATACAATAACTGAATTTAAAAAGGTTCAAACAGGCAGAAGAAAGAATCAGTGAATTCAAAACCAGGTCATTTCAGGTTATCAAATCTAAGGAGCAAAAAGAAAAAAATTAAAGAAAAGTAAATAGGACCTAATGTATTTATGGAACATTATTCAATGGACTAATATACTCTTTGTGGGATTCCCAGAAAGAGAAGAGAGAGAAAGGAGCAGAGTGATTATTTGAAGCAATAATAATGACAAAAAACATCCCAACTTGAAGAAAGACATGAATATTAATACAAAAAGAAGCTCAATGAATTGCAAGCAGGTTAAACCCAGAGACCAACACCAAGACATTGTAATCAAGTTGTCATAAGACGGAGAATCTTGAAAGCAGCAAGAACAAAGCAACATACATGGGATACAAGGGATCACCACATACAAAGGATGATCCTCAATTAGACAATCAGTGGATTTCTTAGTAGAAACCTTGCAGATCAGAAGGCAGTGAGATGATATATATATATATATATATATATATATATATATATATATATATATATATATATATATATATATATATAAAGGGCTGTAAAAAAATATTATCAACTGAGAAGTCTATATTCAGTAAAACTGTCTTTCAAAACTGAAGAACAATGAAGACATTACCAAAGAAACAAAAACTGAGGGCGTTTATTACCACTAGGGAATTATGAATAATTATATGCCACAAAGCTGATAATTCATATGAAATGAACGAATTCCTAGAAACACACAGACTACCAAGACTGAATCATAAAGTAATAGAAAATCTGAATAGACCTACAACTAGAAAAGATATTTAATTAATAATCAAAAACTTTCCAACAAAAAAAAATCTCAGGACCAGATGACTTCACCAGTGAATTCCACCAAGCATATAAAGAAGAATAATTTTGCTCAAACTCTTCTAAATTTTTAAAAGGAAAGAAACTTCCTAAGTCATTCTATGGGACCAACATTACCCTAACACCAAAGCCAAAGACAGTACCAAAAAGAGAGAGAGAGAGAGAGAGAGAGAGAGAGAGAGAGAGAGGGAGAGAGAGAGAAAAGAGAAAACTACAAAACAATATCCCTATAAATAACAATGCAAAAATTCTCAGAAAATACTGGCAAACTAAATTCAGCAGCATTTTGAAAGGATTATACCATGACCAGTGACTATCTCCCTAAAATGTAATATCTTTCAACTTTCAAAAATCAATGTAATATACTACAATAACAGAACATAGATAGAAAAAAAAAACATGATCACTTCAATTGATGCTTAAAATCATCTGACAAAACTTAACATACTTTCATGATAAAACTCTTAACAAACTAGAATTAGAAGAAAATTATCTTACCATAATAAAGACCATACATGAAAAATCCATAGCCAATGTCATACTCAATGGTGAAAGACTGAAAGCTTTTCCTTTAAAATAGGGACAAGACAAATATGTCCACATTTATCACTTCTATTTAACATAGTACTAGAAGTTCTACCTAGAATAGTTAGACAAGAAAAAAATAAAAGGCATACACTTTTGAACAGAAGAAGTAAAATGATCTCTATCTGTGGACAAGATAATCTTATATGTGGAAAACTCTAAAGATTACACACAAATAAAATAAAATAAAACCTATTAGAACTAATAAACAAATTCAGCAAAGTTTCAGGCTACAAAATCAACAGACAAAAATCAGTTACATTTCTATACACTAAAAATGAACGATCTGAAAAGAAAATTAATAAAATGATTTCATTTACAACCATATCCAAAAAGATAAAATACTTAGGAAGAAACTTAACCAAATTTGCAAAAGATGTGTACACTGAAAATAACAAAATGTTGATGAAAGAAATTAAAGGAAGACAAATAAATTGAAAGGCATCAAGACATCATCCATATTTATAGATTAAGAGAATATCATTAAGATGTCACTTAATGATTAAGATGTACCAATGCAATCCACAGATTCAATGCAATCTCGATCAAAACCCCTACAGAAATAGAAAAATCCATCCTAAAATTCATAGGGAATCTAAAGGGTCTTTGAATAGTCAAAACAATCCTAGAAAAAAAAAAGAGCAAAGTTGGAAGTCACATTTTCTGATTTCAGAACTTACCACAAAGCCATAATAATCAAAAGAATGTAGTACCGACATTAAAGACAGACATATAGACCAATGAGAGAGAACAGGAAGTGGAGCAATAAACTCTCACATATACGGTTAAATGACTTTGACAAAGGTGCCAAGACTATCTACTTGGAAAGGTCTTTGCAACAAATTGTGTTGGGAGTGAGGAGTTAGTGTTAATGGGTACAGAACTGCAGCTGTGGAAGGTGAGAAAGTTCTGGAAATGGATGGTGGTGATGGGAGCATAGCAACGTGAATGTACTTAATGCCACAGGAGTGTACACTTAAAATGGTTAGAATGATAATTTTTATGTTATGTCTTCTACCACACACAAAAAAAAGTATTTAGGCATTCAATTCATCTTAAAACATTTCCAAGAGTTCACTCAGAAGATTTTTATCTTCTTAATCACAGTGATCTTCCCCCATTCTCCTCACTACATGTCCTATGGCAAGTTCCATTATTATATTTGTTTTGTTTACATTCTATAGATGAGTATTTCTTAAACAGGGGTCTACGGATTCCTGAAGAGGACTGTGGGTATATCCTCAGCCCTTAAATTGCTCTACAATATTTTAAGTTGTGTTTTTATAAGCATTCGTAATCAGCATTTTACATCACCATCTCCTGGGTAACCACATCTGACCTCACTATCCCTGCACAGTTTCTGTGCCTAAGTTGACATTTGGGCGCTGTGTTAATAGTGATGTGTCAAAGGAGGAGTAGAGACAGCATCCTTCAAAGATGCTTTCAAAACAAAGGTAAATGGTGACACAACAAACTGCAGGGGTTAGAAAGGAGACATGCTCGTGAGAACTGAGTCATCGATCAGCCCACGGGAATGAAAGACTCCCAACCTGAAAACAAAATCCTAATCGTAGCCATGTGGCCCAGGTTCACTCTATGTGTGATCGTGTGGTGTCTGCAAAACTCTTGTTTTCCATCACACCTTAAATTAATTACGTGCCTTTTCATTTTTAGCTCTCTTTTTCATTAACATGCAAATTTATTTTGGTTTTTATATGAACAAAAGTCATAAACTTAATGAGTATTTAAACATTTAATATGTATACTTATTTTTACCTACGCAGGTAACATTATAATGAGTCGTAAATTCGAAAATTTTTCCATGAAAGGAAAAGACATGAAAATTGTGTGACTTGCGAGTAAATCAGTGAACAGTTAGCAATTAAGGTTCAGTATTTATAACTGCGTTATTAGATTTGAAACTCCTTTAAGTGTAAAGAGTCCGGGTTTCACTGACAAGGAAACATGTGAGAAGCGATGGAAATGGATTGTAAATGTCAGCATCATGTTTGATCATACCAAGGTGACCTTAAAATGCCATCTGATCCACTTTAATTTAACAAGGCTGATTTCCTAAAATATCAAATATTTGATATAACGAAGAATATATATTGAACTACTGGGACAAATAGCTAGAAGGTATTTCAGTTGCCCCGTTTGAAAAAGCAAGATGTAGGCAAACTTCTCAATGTGTGTGTGTGGGAGGGAGGGGGGGCGGGGGAGCAATGCTCCTTAAGTGGAAAGTTTTATCCTTTCTCTTCATTGAAAGCTGGGAGAGTCAACCTTACTAGGACATGAAGAACATTTTTCTTTACAGGATTTAATCTAAGGGCCCCTGTCCCCCCAAATGCCTACCTTAATCCGCATGCCATGCCTTTATTCAGGCATCCCTTTTTTAAAATGCAATTTCCCTGGGAAGAACTGCCACATGGAATCCCTAAAATCTTAATGAACAAGCATTAATCAAATTGCTTTCTTCCCTGTAACTATAGGCTGAACCTTTAAGAATGGAAGGAAGGCTAAAAATAAATAAACGTTTAAAATGATCACTGATGGACAGCTAGTTCTTTACCAGATACTGGAGTGGCTTTTTGTAATCTCGAATTCCTACAACAATTTAAAGAAGGTTTTTATCTGCTCATTTTACCAATGAGAAAACTGAAGTAGAAAATTAAATCGCTCAGTCGCACAGCTACTACGTGGAAGAGTCAGGATTTGAACACTGATATTTATCCTCTCTCTCGTCCACTACTCTGGATTCTCGATTATCTTCCCCCTCGAATACCAC